>CATOTT010000021.1:0-92521 GCA_951813785.1 Criorhina ranunculi
ATCTGAAGACGGGAGTGGCTTTCCCCGTGTTTAAAGCTCCATTCTACCCATCTAGCAAAGAAATTTAAATAAAAGACGAGAAAAAAATTCACGCTTTCCGAGCAGGGCCGGGGTCGTCTGGAAAAAAATAATTTGTTTGGGTCTACTTCGTGCCACATTCGATGCTGCTGGGGCCCTCATACTCCGTATCTGAGGACGGGAGTGGCTTTTCCTCATGTTTGTAGCTCCATTCTACCCATCTAGCAAACAAATTTAAAGAAAAGACGAGAAAAAAATTCACGCTTTCCGAGCAGGGCCGGGGTCTTCTGGAAAAAAAACATTTTTTTTGGGTCTACTTCGTGCCACATTCGAGGCTGCTGTGGCCCTCATACTCCGTATCTGAAGACGAGAGTGGCTTTTCCTCGTGTTTGAAGCTCCATTCTACCCATCTAGCAAAGAATTTTAAAGGAAAGACGAGAAAAAAAATTCACGCTTTCCGAGCACGGCCGGGGTCGTCTGGAAAAAAAACATTTTTTTGGGTCTACTTCGTGCCACATTCGAGGCTGCTGTGGCCCTCATACTCCGTATCTGAGGACGGGAGTGACTTTTCCTCGTGTTTGAAGCTCCATTCTACCCATCTAGCAAAGAAATTTAAATAAAAGACGAGAAAAAAAAGTCACGCTTTCCGAGCAGGGCCGGGGTCGTCTGGAAAAAAAATCATTTTTTTTTTGGGTCTGCTTCGTGCCACATTCGATACCGCTGGGGCCCTCATACTCCGTATCTGAGGACGGGAGTGGCTTTTCCTCGTGTTTGAAGCTCCATTCTACCCATCTAGCAAAGAAATTTAAATAAAAGACGAGAAAAAAAGTCACGCTTTCCGAGCAGGGCCGGGGTCGTCTGGAAAAAAATCATTTTTTTTTGGGTCTACTTTGTGCCACATTCGAGGCTGCTGTGGCCCTCATACTCCGTATCTGAGGACGAGAGTGGCTTTTCCTCGTGTTTGAAGCTCCATTCTACCCATCTAGCCAAGAAATTTAAAGAAAAGACGAGAAAAAAAATTCACGCTTTCCGAGCAGGGCCGGGGTCGTCTGGAAAAAAAAAAATTTTTTTGAGTCTACTTCGTGCCACATTCGAGGCTGCTGTGGCCCTCATACTCCGTATCTGAGGACGGGAGTGGCTTTTCCTCGTGTTTGAAGCTCCATTCTACCCATCTAGCAAAGAAATTTAAATAAAAGACGAGAAAAAAAAGTCACGCTTTCCGAGCAGGGCCGGGGTCGTCTGGAAAAAAAACATTTTTTTTGGGTCTACTTCGTGCCACATTCGAGGCTGCTGTGGCCCTCATACCTCCGTATCTGAGGACGGGAGTGGCTTTTCCTCGTGTTTGAAGCTCCATTCTACCCATCTAGCAAAGAAATTTACAGGAAAGACGAGAAAAAAAATTCACGTTTTACGAGCAGGGATGGGGTCGTCTGGAAAAAAACATTTTTTTTTGGGTCTACTTCGTGCCACATTCGATGCTGCTGGGGCCCTCATACTCCGTATCTGAACACGGGAGTGGCTTTCCCCCGTGTTTAAAGCTCCATTCTACCCATCTAGCAAAGAAATTTAAATAAAAGACGAGAAAAAAAATTCACGCTTTCCGAGCAGGGCCGGGGTCGTCTGGAAAAAAATCTTTTTTTGGGGCTGCTTCGTGCCACATTCGATACTGCTGGGGTCCTCATAATCCGTATCTGAGGACGGGAGTGGCTTTTCCTCGTGTTTGAAGCTCCATTCTACCCATCTAGCAAAGAATTTTAAAGGAAAGACGAGAAAAAAATTCACGCTTTCCGAGCAGGGCCGGGGTCGTCTGGAAAAAAAAAAATTTTTTGGGTCTACTTCGTGCCACATTCGAGGCTACTGTGGCCCTCATACTCCGTATCTGAGGACGAGAGTGGCTTTTCCTCGTGTTTGAAGCTCCATTCTACCCATCTAGCAAAGAATTTTAAAGGAAAGACGAGAAAAAAAAGTCACGCTTTCCGAGCAGGGCCGGGGTCTTCTGGAAAAAAAACATTTTTTTTGGGTCTACTTCGTGCCACATTCGAGGCTGCTGTGGCCCTCATACTCCGTATCTGAAGACGGGAGTGGCTTTCCTCGTGTTTAAAGCTCCATTCTACCCATCTAGCAAATAAATTTAAAGGAAAGACGAGAAAAAAAAGTCACGCTTTCCGAGCAGGGCCGCGGTCGTCTGGAAAAAAATCATTTTTTTGGGTCTGCTTCGTGCCACATTCGATACCGCTGGGGCCCTCATACTCCGTATCTGAGGACGGGAGTGGCTTTTCCTCGTGTTTGAAGCTCCATTCTACCCATCTAGCAAAGAAATTTAAATAAAAGACGAGAAAAAAAAGTCACGCTTTCCGAGCAGGGCCGGGGTCGTCTGGAAAAAAATCATTTTTTTTTGGGTCTACTTCGTGCCACATTCGAGGCTGCTGTGGCCCTCATACTCCGTATCTGAGGACGGGAGTGGCTTTTCCTAGTGTTTGAAGCTCCATTCTACCCATCTAGCAAAGAAATTTAAATAAAAGACGAGAAAAAAAGTCACGCTTTCCGAGCAGGGCCGGGGTCGTCTGGAAAAAAAAATGATTTTTTTTGGGTCTACTTCGTGCCACATTCGAGGCTGCTGTGGCCCTCATACTCGGTATCTGAGGACGAGAGTGGCTTTTCCTCGTGTTTGAAGCTCCATTCTACCCATCTAGCAAAGAAATTTAAAGAAAACACGAGAAAAAAGATTCACGCTTTCCGAGCAGGGCCGGGGTCGTCTGGAAAAAAATCATTTTTTTTGGGTCTACTTCGTGCCACATTCGAGGCTGCTGTGGCCCTCATACTCCGTATCTGAGGACGGGAGTGGCTTTTCCTAGTGTTTGAAGCTCCATTCTACCCATCTAGCAAAGAAATTTAAATAAAAGACGAGAAAAAAAGTCACGCTTTCCGAGCAGGGCCGGGGTCGTCTGGAAAAAAAATGATTTTTTTTGGGTCTACTTCGTGCCACATTCGAGGCTGCTGTGGCCCTCATACTCGGTATCTGAGGACGAGAGTGGCTTTTCCTCGTGTTTGAAGCTCCATTCTACCCATCTAGCAAAGAAATTTAAAGAAAAGACGAGAAAAAAAATTCACGCTTTTCGAGCAGGGCCGGGGTCGTCTGGAAAAAAAACATTTTTTTTGGGTCTACTTCGTGCCACATTCGAGGCTGCTGTGGCCCTCATACTCCGTATCTGAGGACGGGAGTGGCTTTTCCCCGTGTTTAAAGCTCCATTCTACCCATCTAGCAAATAAATTTAAGGGAAAGACGAGAAAAAAAATTCACGCTTTCCGAGCATGGCCGGGGTCGTCTGGAAAAAAATAATTTGTTTGGGTCTACTTCGTGCCACATTCGATGCTGCTGGGGCCCTCATACTCCGTATCTGAGGACGGGAGTGGCTTTTCCTCGTGTTTGTAGCTCCATTCTACCCATCTAGCAAAGAAATTTAAAGGAAAGACGAGAAAAAAAATTCACGCTTTCCGAGCAGGGCCGGGGTCTTCTGGAAAAAAAACATTTTTTTTGGGTCTACTTCGTGCCACATTCGAGGCTGCTGTGGCCCTCATACTCCGTATCTGAGAACGGGAGTGGCTTTCCCCGTGTTTAAAGCTCCATTCTACCCATCTAGCAAAGAAATTTAAAGGAAAGACGAGAAACAAAATTCACGCTTTCCGAGCAGGGCCGGGGTCGTCTGGAAAAAAATCATTTTTTTTGAGGCTCCTTCGTGCCACATTCGATACTGCTGGGGCCTTCATACTCCGTATCTGAGGACGGGAGTGGCTTTTCCTCGTGTTTGAAGCTCCATTCTACCCATCTAGCAAAGAAATTTAAAGGAAAGACGAGAAAAAAAAGTCACGCTTTCCGAGCAGGGCCGGGGTCGTCTGGAAAAAAATCATTTTTTTTTGGGGCTCCTTCGTGCCACATTCGAGGCTGCTGGGGCCCTCATACTCCGTATCTGAGGACGGGAGTGGCTTTTCCTCGTGTTTGAAGCTCCATTCTACCCATCTAGCAAAGAAATTTAAAGGAAAGACGAGAAAAAAAAGTCACGCTTTCCGAGCAGGGCCGGGGTCGTCTGGAAAAAAATCATTTTTTTTGGGGCTCCTTCGTGCCACATTCGAGGCTGCTGGGGCCCTCATACTCCGTATCTGAGGACGGGAGTGGCTTTTCCTCGTGTTTGAAGCTCCATTCTACCCATCTAGCAAAGAAATTTAAAGGAAAGACGAGAAACAAAATTCACGCTTTCCGAGCAGGGCCGGGGTCGTCTGGAAAAAAATCATTTTTTTTGAGGCTCCTTCGTGTCACATTCGATACTGCTGGGGCCCTCATACTCCGTATCTGAGGACGGGAGTGGCTTTTCCTCGTGTTTGAAGCTCCATTCTACCCATCTAGCAAAGAAATTTAAAGGAAAGACGAGAAAAAAAAGTCACGCTTTCCGAGCAGGGCCGGGGTCGTCTGGAAAAAAATCATTTTTTTTGGGGCTCCTTCGTGCCACATTCGAGGCTGCTGGGGCCCTCATACTCCGTATCTGAGGACGGGAGTGGCTTTTCCTCGTGTTTGAAGCTCCATTCTACCCATCTAGCAAAGAATTTTAAAGAAAAGACGAGAAAAAAAATTCACGCTTTCCGAGCAGGGCCGCGGTCGTCTGGAAAAAAAACATTTTTTTGGGTCTACTTCGTGCCACATTTGAGGCTGCTGTGGCCCTCATACTGCGTATCTGAGGACGGGAGTGGCTTTTCCTCGTGTTTAAAGCTCCATTCTACCCATCTAGCAAAGAAATTTAAAGGAAAGACGAGAAAAAAAATTCACGCTTTCCGAGCAGGGCCGGGGTCGTCTGGAAAAAAATCATTTTTTTTGGGTCTACTTCGTGCCACATTCGATGCTGCTGGGGCCCTTATACTCCGTATCTGAGGACGGGAGTGACTTTTCCTCGTGTTTGAAGCTCCATTCTACCCATCTAGCAAAGAAATTTAAAGGAAAGACGAGAAAAAAAATGCACGCTTTCCGAGCAGGGCCGGGTCGTCTGGAAAAAAATAATTTTTTTGGGTCTACTTCGTGCCACATTCGAGACTGCTGGGGCCCTCATACTCCGTATCTGAGGACGGGAGTGGCTTTTCCTCGTGTTTGAAGCTCCATTCTACCCATCTAGCAAAGAAATTTATAGGAAAGACGAGAAAAAAAATGCACGCTTTCCGAGCAGGGCCGGGGTCGTCTGGAAAAAAATAATTTTTTTGGGTCTACTTCGTGCCACATTCGATGCTGCTGGGGCCCTCATACTCTGTATCTGAGGACGGGAGTGGCTTTCCTCGTGTTTGAAGCTCCATTCTACCCATCTAGCAAAGAAATTTAAATAAAAGACGAGAAAAAAAATTCACGCTTTTTTTTTGGGTCTGCTTCGTGCCACATTCGATACTGCTGGGGTCCTCATACTCCGTATCTGAGGACGGGAGTGGCTTTTCCTCGTGTTTGAAGCTCCATTCTACCCATCTAGCAAAGAAATTTAAAGGAAAGACGAGAAAAAAAATTCACGTTTTCCGAGCAGGGCCGGGGTCGTCTGGAAAAAAATAATTTTTTTGGGTCTACTTCGTGCCACATTCGATGCTGCTGGGGCCCTCATACTCCGTATCTGAGGACGGGAGTGGCTTTCCTCGTGTTTGAAGCTCCATTCTACCCATCTAGCAAAGAAATTTAAAGGAAAGACGAGAAAAAAAATTCACGCTTTCCGAGCAGGGCCGGGGTCGTCTGGAAAAAAATAATTTTTTTTGGGTCAACTTCGTGCCACATTCGATGCTGGGGCCCTCATACTCCGTATCTGAGGACGGAAGTGGCTTTCCTCGTGTTTGAAGCTCCATTCTACCCATCTAGCAAAGAAATTTAAAGGAAAGACGAGAAAAAAAATTCATGCTTTCCGAGCAGGGCCGGGGTCGTCTGGAAAAAAATCATTTTTTTGGGTCTACTTCGTGCCACATTCGATGCTGCTGGGGCCCTCATACTCCGTATCTGAGGACGGGAGTGGCTTTTCCTCGTGTTTGAAGCTCCATTCTACCCATCTAGCAAAGAAATTAAAAGGAAAGACGAGAAAAAAAATTCACGCTCTAAGAGCAGGGCCGGGGTCGTCTGGAAAAAAATCCTTTTTTTTGGGTCTACTTCATTCCACATTCGATGCTGCTGGGGCCTCATACTCCGTATCTGAGGACGGGAGTGGCTTTTCCTCGTGTTTGAAGCTCCATTCTACCCATCTAGCAAAGAAATTTACAGGAAAGACGAGAAAAAAAATTCACGTTTTACGAGCAGGGATGGGGTCGTCTGGAAAAAAACATTTTTTTTTGGGTCTACTTCGTGCCACATTCGATGCTGCTGGGGCCCTCATACTCCGTATCTGAACACGGGAGTGGCTTTCCCCCGTGTTTAAAGCTCCATTCTACCCATCTAGCAAAGAAATTTAAATAAAAGACGAGAAAAAAAATTCACGCTTTCCGAGCAGGGCCGGGGTCGTCTGGAAAAAAATCATTTTTTTTGGGGCTGCTTCGTGCCACATTCGATACTGCTGGGGTCCTCATAATCCGTATCTGAGGACGGGAGTGGCTTTTCCTCGTGTTTGAAGCTCCATTCTACCCATCTAGCAAAGAATTTTAAAGGAAAGACGAGAAAAAAATTCACGCTTTCCGAGCAGGGCCGGGGTCGTCTGGAAAAAAAAAAAATTTTTTGGGTCTACTTCGTGCCACATTCGAGGCTACTGTGGCCCTCATACTCCGTATCTGAGGACGAGAGTGGCTTTTCCTCGTGTTTGAAGCTCCATTCTACCCATCTAGCAAAGAATTTTAAAGGAAAGACGAGAAAAAAAAGTCACGCTTTCCGAGCAGGGCCGGGGTCGTCTGGAAAAAAATCATTTTTTTTGGGGCTCCTTCGTGCCACATTCGAGGCTGCTGGGGCCCTCATACTCCGTATCTGAGGACGGGAGTGGCTTTTCCTCGTGTTTGAAGCTCCATTCTACCCATCTAGCAAAGAATTTTAAAGAAAAGACGAGAAAAAAAATTCACGCTTTCCGAGCAGGGCCGCGGTCGTCTGGAAAAAAATCATTTTTTTGGGTCTACTTCGTGCCACATTTGAGGCTGCTGTGGCCCTCATACTCCGTATCTGAGGACGGGAGTGGCTTTTCCTCGTGTTTAAAGCTCCATTCTACCCATCTAGCAAAGAAATTTAAAGAAAAGACGAGAAAAAAAATGCACGCTTTCCGAGCAGGGCCGGGGTCGTCTGGAAAAAAATCATTTTTTTTGGGTCTACTTCGTGCCACATTCGATGCTGCTGGGGCCCTTATACTCCGTATCTGAGGACGGGAGTGACTTTTCCTCGTGTTTGAAGCTCCATTCTACCCATCTAGCAAAGAAATTTAAAGGAAAGACGAGAAAAAAAATGCACGCTTTCCGAGCAGGGCCGGGGTCGTCTGGAAAAAAATCATTTTTTTGGGTCTACTTCGTGCCACATTCGATGCTGCTGGGGCCCTCATACTCCGTATCTGAGGACGGGAGTGGCTTTTCCTCGTGTTTGAAGCTCCATTCTACCCATCTAGCAAAGAAATTTATAGGAAAGACGAGAAAAAAAATGCACGCTTTCCGAGCAGGGCCGGGGTCGTCTGGAAAAAAATAATTTTTTTGGGTCTACTTCGTGCCACATTCGATGCTGCTGGGGCCCTCATACTCCGTATCTGAGGACGGGAGTGGCTTTCCTCGTGTTTGAAGCTCCATTCTACCCATCTAGCAAATAAATGTAAAGGAAAGACGAGAAAAAAAATTCAAAATTTCCGAGCAGGGCCGGGGTCGTCCGGAAAAAAATAATTTTTTTTGGGTCAACTTCGTGCCACATTCGATGCTGGGGCCCTCATACTCCGTATCTGAGGACGGGAGTTTCTTTTCCTCGTGTTTGAAGCTCCATTCTACCCATCTAGCAAAGAAATTTAAAGGAAAGACGAGAAAAAAAATGCACGCTTTCCGAGCAGGGCCGGGGTCGTCTGGAAAAAAATCATTTTTTTTGGGTCTACTTCGTGCCACATTCGATGCTGCTGGGGCCCTCATACTCCGTATCTGAGGACGGAAGTGGCTTTCCTCGTGTTTGAAGCTCCATTCTACCCATCTAGCAAAGAAATTTACAGGAAAGACGAGAAAAAAAATTCACGTTTTACGAGCAGGGATGGGGTCGTCTGGAAAAAAACATTTTTTTTTGGGTCTACTTCGTGCCACATTCGATGCTGCTGGGGCCCTCATACTCCGTATCTGAACACGGGAGTGGCTTTCCCCGTGTTTAAAGCTCCATTCTACCCATCTAGCAAAGAAATTTAAATAAAAGACGAGAAAAAAAATTCACGATTTCCGAGCAGGGCCGGGGTCGTCTGGAAAAAAATCTTTTTTTTTGGGGCTGCTTCGTGCCACATTCGATACTGCTGGGGTCCTCATAATCCGTATCTGAGGACGGGAGTGGCTTTTCCTCGTGTTTGAAGCTCCATTCTACCCATCTAGCAAAGAATTTTAAAGGAAAGACGAGAAAAAAATTCACGCTTTCCGAGCAGGGCCGGGGTCGTCTGGAAAAAAAAAATTTTTTTGGGTCTACTTCGTGCCACATTCGAGGCTACTGTGGCCCTCATACTCCGTATCTGAGGACGAGAGTGGCTTTTCCTCGTGTTTGAAGCTCCATTCTACCCATCTAGCAAAGAAATTTAAAGGAAAGACGAGAAAAAAAATTCACGCTTTCCGAGCAGGGCCGGGGTCGTCTGGAAAAAAAACATTTTTTTTGGGTCTACTTCGTGCCACATTCGAGGCTGCTGTGGCCCTCATACTCCGTATCTGAGGACGGGAGTGACTTTTCCTCGTGTTTGAAGCTCCATTCTACCCATCTAGCAAAGAAATTTAAATAAAAGACGAGAAAAAAATTCACGCTTTTTTTTTGGGTCTACTTCGTGCCACATTCGATACTGCTGGGGCCCTCATACTCCGTATCTGAGGACGGGAGTGGCTTTTCCTCGTGTTTGAAGCTCCATTCTACGCATCTAGCAAAGAAATTTAAATAAAAGACGAGAAAAAAAAGTCACGCTTTCCGAGCAGGGCCGGGGTCGTCTGGAAAAAAATTATTTCTTTTTGAGTCTACTTCGTGCCACATTCGAGGCTGCTGTGGCCCTCATACTCCGTATCTGAGGACGAGAGTGGCTTTTCCTCGTGTTTGAAGCTCCATTCTACCCATCTAGCAAAGAAATTTAAATAAAAGACGAGAAAAAAAGTCACGCTTTCCGAGCAGGGCCGGGGTCGTCTGGAAGAAAATCATTTTTTTTGGGTCTACTTCGTGCCACATTCGATGCTGCTGGGGCCCTCATACTCCGTATCTGAGGACGAGAGTGGCTTTTCCTCGTGTTTGAAGCTCCATTCTACCCATCTAGCAAAGAAATTTAAATAAAAGACGAGAAAAAAATTCACGCTTTTTTTTTGGGTCTGCTTCGTGCCACATTCGATACTGCTGGGGTCCTCATACTCCGTATCTGAGGACGGGAGTGGCTTTTCCTCGTGTTTGAAGCTCCATTCTACCCATCTAGCAAAGAAATTTAAATAAAAGACGAGAAAAAAAAGTCACGCTTTCCGAGCAGGGCCAGGGTCGTCTGGAAAAAAATCATTTTTTTTTGGGTCTGCTTCGTGCCACATTCGATACTGCTGGGGCCCTCATACTCCGTATCTGAGGACGGGAGTGGCTTTTCCTCGTGTTTGAAGCTCCATTCTAGCCATCCAGCAAAGAAATTTAAATAAAAGACGAGAAAAAAAAGTCACGCTTTCCGAGCAGGGCCGGGGTCGTCTGGAAAAAAATAATTTTTTTTTGGGTCTACTTCGTGCCACATTCGAGGCTGCTGTGGCCCTCATACTCCGTATCTGAGGACGAGAGTGGCTTTTCCTCGTGTTTGAAGCTCCATTCTACCCATCTAGCAAAGAAATTTAAATAAAAGACGAGAAAAAAAATTCACGCTTTCCGAGCAGGGCCGGGGTCGTCTGGAAAAAAAACATTTTTTTGGGTCTACTTCGTGCCACATTCGATGCTGCTGGGGCCCTCATACTCCGTATCTGAGGACGGGAGTGGCTTTCCTCGTGTTTGAAGCTCCATTCTACCCATCTAGCAAATAAATTTAAAGGAAAGACGAGAAAAAAAATTCACGCTTTCCGAGCAGGGCCGGGGTCGTCTGGAAAAAAATAATTTTTTTGGGTCTACTTCGTGCCACATTCGATGCTGCTGGGGCCCTCATACTCCGTACCTGAGGACGGGAGTGGCTTTCCTCGTGTTTGAAGCTCCATTCTACCCATCTAGCAAATAAATGTAAAGGAAAGACGAGAAAAAAAATTCAAAATTTCCGAGCAGGGCCGGGGTCGTCTGGAAAAAAATAATTTTTTTTGGGTCAACTTCGTGCCACATTCGATGCTGGGGCCCTCATACTCCGTATCTGAGGACGGGAGTGGCTTTTCCTCGTGTTTGAAGCTCCATTCTACCCATCTAGCAAAGAAATTTAAAGGAAAGACGAGAAAAAAAATTCACGCTTTCCGAGCAGGGCCGGGGTCGTCTGGAAAAAAATCATTTTTTTGGGTCTACTTCGTGCCACATTCGATGCTGCTGGGGCCCTCATACTCCGTATCTGAGGACGGGAGTGGCTTTTCCTCGTGTTTGAAGCTCCATTCTACCCATTTAGCAAAGAAATTTAAAGGAAAGACGAGAACAAAAATGCACGCTGTCCGAGCAAGGCTGGGGTCGTCTGGAAAAAAATCCTTTTTTTTGGGTCTACTTCATTCCACATTCGATGCTGCTGGGGCCTCATACTCCGTATCTGAGGACGGGAGTGGCTTTCCTCGTGTTTGAAGCTCCATTCTACCCATCTAGCAAAGAAATTTACAGGAAAGACGAGAAAAAAAATTCACGTTTTACGAGCAGGGATGGGGTCGTCTGGAAAAAAAAATTTTTTTTTGGGTCTACTTCGTGCCACATTCGATGCTGCTGGGGCCCTCATACTCCGTATCTGAACACGGGAGTGGCTTTCCCCCGTGTTTAAAGCTCCATTCTACCCATCTAGCAAAGAAATTTAAATAAAAGACGAGAAAAAAAATTCACGATTTCCGAGCAGGGCCGGGGTCGTCTGGAAAAAAATCTTTTTTTTTGGGGCTGCTTCGTGCCACATTCGATACTGCTGGGGTCCTCATAATCCGTATCTGAGGACGGGAGTGGCTTTTCCTCGTGTTTGAAGCTCCATTCTACCCATCTAGCAAAGAATTTTAAAGGAAAGACGAGAAAAAAATTCACGCTTTCCGAGCAGGGCCGGGGTCGTCTGGAAAAAAAAAATTTGTTTGGGTCTACTTCGTGCCACATTCGAGGCTACTGTGGCCCTCATACTCCGTATCTGAGGACGAGAGTGGCTTTTCCTCGTGTTTGAAGCTCCATTCTACCCATCTAGCAAAGAAATTTAAAGGAAAGACGAGAAAAAAAATTCACGCTTTCCGAGCAGGGCCGGGGTCGTCTGGAAAAAAAACATTTTTTTGGGTCTACTTCGTGCCACATTCGAGGCTGCTGTGGCCCTCATACTCCGTATCTGAGGACGGGAGTGACTTTTCCTCGTGTTTGAAGCTCCATTCTACCCATCTAGCAAAGAAATTTAAATAAAAGACGAGAAAAAAATTCACGCTTTTTTTTTGGGTCTACTTCGTGCCACATTCGATACTGCTGGGGCCCTCATACTCCGTATCTGAGGACGGGAGTGGCTTTTCCTCGTGTTTGAAGCTCCATTCTACCCATCTAGCAAAGAAATTTAAATAAAAGACGAGAAAAAAAGTCACGCTTTCCGAGCAGGGCCGGGGTCGTCTGGAAAAAAATAATTTCTTTTTGAGTCTACTTCGTGCCACATTCGAGGCTGCTGTGGCCCTCATACTCCGTATCTGAGGACGAGAGTGGCTTTTCCTCGTGTTTGAAGCTCCATTCTACCCATCTAGCAAAGAAATTTAAATAAAAGACGAGAAAAAAAGTCACGCTTTCCGAGCAGGGCCGGGGTCGTCTGGAAGAAAATCATTTTTTTTGGGTCTACTTCGTGCCACATTCGATGCTGCTGGGGCCCTCATACTCCGTATCTGAGGACGAGAGTGGCTTTTCCTCGTGTTTGAAGCTCCATTCTACCCATCTAGCAAAGAAATTTAAATAAAAGACGAGAAAAAAAAGTCACGCTTTCCGAGCAGGGCCGGGGTCGTCTGGAAAAAAATAATTTTTTTTTGGGTCTACTTCGTGCCACATTCGAGGCTGCTGTGGCCCTCATACTCCGTATCTGAGGACGAGAGTGGCTTTTCCTCGTGTTTGAAGCTCCATTCTACCCATCTAGCAAAGAAATTTAAAGAAAAGACGAGAAAAAAAATTCACGCTTTCCGAGCAGGGCCGGGGTCGTCTGGAAAAAAAACATTTTTTTGGGTCTACTTCGTGCCACATTCGATGCTGCTGGGGCCCTCATACTCCGTATCTGAGGACGGGAGTGGCTTTCCTCGTGTTTGAAGCTCCATTCTACCCATCTAGCAAATAAATTTAAAGGAAAGACGAGAAAAAAAATTCAAAATTTCCGAGCAGGGCCGGGGTCGTCTGGAAAAAAATAATTTTTTTTGCGTCAACTTCGTGCCACATTCGATGCTGGGGCCCTCATACTCCGTATCTGAGGACGGAAGTGGCTTTCCTCGTGTTTGAAGCTCCATTCTACCCATCTAGCAAAGAAATTTAAATAAAAGACGAGAAAAAAAAGTCACGCTTTCCGAGCAGGGCCAGGGTCGTCTGGAAAAAAATCATTTTTTTTTGGGTCTGCTTCGTGCCACATTCGATACTGCTGGGGCCCTCATACTCCGTATCTGAGGACGGGAGTGGCTTTTCCTCGTGTTTGAAGCTCCATTCTAGCCATCCAGCAAAGAAATTTAAATAAAAGACGAGAAAAAAAAGTCACGCTTTCCGAGCAGGGCCGGGGTCGTCTGGAAAAAAATCATTTTTTTGGGTCTACTTCGTGCCAAATTCGATGCTGCTGGGGCCCTCATACTCCGTATCTGAGGACGGGAGTGGCTTTTCCTCGTGTTTGAAGCTCCATTCTACCCATCTAGCAAAGAAATTAAAAGGAAAGACGAGAAAAAAAATTCACGCTCTAAGAGCAGGGCCGGGGTCGTCTGGAAAAAAAACATTTTTTTTTGGGTCTACTTCGTGCCACATTCGATGCTCCTGGGGCCCTCATACTCCGTTTCTGAGGACGGGAGTGGCTTTTCCTCGTGTTTGAAGCTCCATTCTACCCATCTAGCAAAGAAATTTAAAGGAAAGACGAGAAAAAAAATTCACGCTTTCCGAGCAGGGCCGGGGTCGTCTGGAAAACAATCATTTTTTGGGTCTACTTCGTGCCACATTCGATGCTGCTGGGGCCCTCATACTCCGTATCTGAGGACGGGAGTGGCTTTTCCTCGTGTTTGAAGCTCCATTCTACCCATTTAGCAAAGAAATTTAAAGGAAAGACGAGAACAAAAATGCACGCTGTCTGAGCAAGGCTGGGGTCGTCTGGAAAAAAATCCTTTTTTTTGGGTCTACTTCATTCCACATTCGATGCTGCTGGGGCCTCATACTCCGTATCTGAGGACGGGAGTGGCTTTTCCTCGTGTTTGAAGCTCCATTCTACCCATCTAGCAAAGAAATTTACAGGAAAGACGAGAAAAAAAATTCACGTTTTACGAGCAGGGATGGGGTCGTCTGGAAAAAAAACATTTTTTTTTGGGTCTACTTCGTGCCACATTCGATGCTGCTGGGGCCCTCATACTCCGTATCTGAACACGGGAGTGGCTTTCCCCCGTGTTTAAAGCTCCATTCTACCCATCTAGCAAAGAAATTTAAATAAAAGACGAGAAAAAAAATTCACGCTTTCCGAGCAGGGCCGGGGTCGTCTGGAAAAAAATCTTTTTTTTGGGGCTGCTTCGTGCCACATTCGATACTGCTGGGGTCCTCATAATCCGTATCTGAGGACGGGAGTGGCTTTTCCTCGTGTTTGAAGCTCCATTCTACCCATCTAGCAAAGAATTTTAAAGGAAAGACGAGAAAAAAATTCACGCTTTCCGAGCAGGGCCGGGGTCGTCTGGAAAAAAAAAATTTTTTTGGGTCTACTTCGTGCCACATTCGAGGCTACTGTGGCCCTTATACTCCGTATCTGAGGACGAGAGTGGCTTTTCCTCGTGTTTGAAGCTCCATTCTACCCATCTAGCAAAGAATTTTAAAGGAAAGACGAGAAAAAAAATGCACGCTTTCCGAGCAGGGCCGGGGTCGTCTGGAAAAAAAACATTTTTTTTGGGTCTACTTCGTGCCACATTCGAGGCTGCTGTGGCCCTCATACTCCGTATCTGAGGACGAGAGTGGCTTTTCCTCGTGCTTGAAGCTCCATTCTACCCATCTAGCAAAGAAATTTAAAGAAAAGACGAGAAAAAAAATTCACGCTTTCCGAGCAGGGCCGGGGTCGTCTGGAAAATAATCATTTTTTTTGGGGCTGCTTCGTGCCACATTCGATACTGCTGGGGCCCTCATACTCCGTATCTGAGGACGGGAGTGGCTTTTCCTCGTGTTTGAAGCTCCATTCTACCCATCTAGCAAAGAAATTTAAAGGAAAGACGAGAAAAAAAAGTCACGCTTTCCGAGCAGGGCCGGGCTCGTCTGGAAAAAAATCATTTTTTTTTGGGTCTGCTTCGTGCCACATTCGATACTGCTGGGGCCCTCATACTCCGTATCTGAGGACGGGAGTGGCTTTTCCCCGTGTTTAAAGCTCCATTCTACCCATCTAGCAAATAAATTTAAAGGAAAGACGAGAAAAAAAATTCACGCTTTCCGAGCAGGGCCGGGGTCGTCTGGAAAAAAAAATTTTTTTTGGGTCTACTTCGTGCCACATTCGATGCTGCTGGGGCCCTCATACTCCGTATCTGAGGACGGGAGTGGCTTTTCCTCATGTTTGTAGCTCCATTCTACCCATCTAGCAAAGAAATTTAAAGGAAAGACGAGAAAAAAAATTCACGCTTTCCGAGCAGGGCCGGGGTCTTCTGGAAAAAAAACATTTTTTTTGGGTCTACTTCGTGCCAGATTCGAGGCTGCTGTGGCCCTCATACTCCGTATCTGAAGACGAGAGTGGCTTTTCCTCGTGTTTGAAGCTCCATTCTACCCATCTAGCAAAGAATTTTAAAGGAAAGACGAGAAAAAAAATTCACGCTTTCCGAGCACGGCCGGGGTCGTCTGGAAAAAAAACATTTTTTTTGGGTCTACTTCGTGCCACATTCGAGGCTGCTGTGGCCCTCATACTCCGTATCGGAGGACGGGAGTGACTTTTCCTCGTGTTTGAAGCTCCATTCTACCCATCTAGCAAAGAAATTTAAATAAAAGACGAGAAAAAAAAGTCACGCTTTCCGAGCAGGGCCGGGGTCGTCTGGAAAAAAATCATTTTTTTTTGGGTCTGCTTCGTGCCACATTCGATACCGCTGGGGCCCTCATACTCCGTATCTGAGGACGGGAGTGGCTTTTCCTCGTGTTTGAAGCTCCATTCTACCCATCTAGCAAAGAAATTTAAATAAAAGACGAGAAAAAAAGTCACGCTTTCCGAGCAGGGCCGGGGTCGTCTGGAAAAAAAACATTTTTTTTGGGTCTACTTCGTGCCACATTCGAGGCTGCTGTGGCCCTCATACTCCGTATCTGAGGACGAGAGTGGCTTTTCCTCGTGTTTGATGCTCCATTCTACCCATCGAGCAAAGAAATTTAAAGAAAAGACGAGAAAAAAAATTCACGCTTTCCGAGCAGGGCCGGGGTCGTCTGGAAAAAAATAATTTTTTTTTGGGTCTACTTCGTGCCACATTCGAGGCTGCTGTGGCCCTCATACTCCGTATCTGAGGACGGGAGTGGCTTTTCCTCGTGTTTGAAGCTCCATTCTACCCATCTAGCAAAGAAATTTAAAGAAAAGACGAGAAAAAAAATTCACGCTTTCCGAGCAGGGCCGGGGTCGTCTGGAAAAAAAACATTTTTTTTGGGTCTACTTCGTGCCACATTCGAGGCTGCTGGGGCCCTCTTACTCCGTATCTGAGGACGAGAGTGGCTTTTCCAAGTGTTTAAAGCTCCATTCTACCCATCTAGCAAATAAATTTAAAGGAAAGACGAAAAAAAAATTCACGCTTTCCGAGCAGGGCCGGGGTCGTCTGGAAAAAAAAACCATTTTTTTGGGTCTACTTCGTGCCACATTCGAGGCTGCTGTGGCCCTCATACTCCGTATCTGAGGACGGGAGTGGCTTTTCCTCGTGTTTGAAGCTCCATTCTACCCATCTAGCAAAGAAATTTAAATAAAAGACGAGAAAAAAAATTCACGCTTTCCGAGCAGGGCCGGGGTCGTCTGGAAAACAATCATTTTTTTTGGGGCTGCTTCGTGCCACATTCGATACTGCTGGGGCCCTCATACTCCGTATCTGAGGACGGGAGTGGCTTTTCCTCGTGTTTGAAGCTCCATTCTACCCATCTAGCAAAGAATTTTAAAGGAAAGACGAGAAAAAAATTCACGCTTTCCGAGCAGGGCCGGGGTCGTCTGGAAAAAAATCATTTTTTTGGGTCTACTTCGTGCCACATTCGATGCTGCTGGGGCCCTCATACTCCGTATCTGAGGACGAGAGTGGCTTTTCCTCGTGTTTGAAGCTCCATTCTACCCATCTAGCAAAGAAATTTAAAGGAAAGACGAGAAAAAAAAGTCACGCTTTCCGAGCAGGGCCGGGGTCGTCTGGAAAAAAATCATTTTTTTTTGGGTCTGCTTCGTGCCACATTCGATACTGCTGGGGCCCTCATACTCCGTATCTGAGGACGGGAGTGGCTTTTCCCCGTGTTTAAAGCTCCATTCTACCCATCTAGCAAATAAATTTAAAGGAAAGACGAGAAAAAAAATTCACGCTTTCCGAGCAGGGCCGGGGTCGTCTGGAAAAAAAAATTTTTTTTGGGTCTACTTCGTGCCACATTCGATGCTGCTGGGGCCCTCATACTCCGTATCTGAGGACGGGAGTGGCTTTTCCTCATGTTTGTAGCTCCATTCTACCCATCTAGCAAAGAAATTTAAAGGAAAGACGAGAACAAAAATTCACGCTTTCCGAGCAGGGCCGGGGTCGTCTGGAAAAAAATCATTTTTTTTGGGTCTACTTCGTGCCACATTCGAGGCTGCTGTGGCCCTCATACTCCGTATCTGAAGACGAGAGTGGCTTTTCCTCGTGTTTGAAGCTCCATTCTACCCATCTAGCAAAGAATTTTAAAGGAAAGACGAGAAAAAAAATTCACGCTTTCCGAGCACGGCCGGGGTCGTCTGGAAAAAAAACATTTTTTTTGGGTCTACTTCGTGCCAGATTCGAGGCTGCTGTGGCCCTCATACTCCGTTTCTGAGGACGAGAGTGGCTTTTCCTCGTGTTTGAAGCTCCATTCTACCCATCTAGCAAAGAAATTTAAAGAAAAGACGAGAAAAAAAATTCACGCTTTCCGAGCAGGGCCGGGGTCGTCTGGAAAAAAAAAATTTTTTTTGATTCTACTTCGTGCCACATTCGAGGCTGCTGTGGCCCTCATACTCCGTATCTGAGGACGGGAGTGGCTTTTCCTCGTGTTTGAAGCTCCATTCTACCCATCTAGCAAAGAAATTTAAATAAAAGACGAGAAAAAAATTCACGCTTTCCGAGCAGGGCCGGGGTCGTCTGGAAAAAAATCATTTTTTTGGGTCTACTTCGTGCCACATTCGATGCTGCTGGGGCCCTCATACTCCGTATCTGAGGACGGGAGTGGCTTTTCCTCATGTTTGTAGCTCCATTCTACCCATCTAGCAAAGAAATTTAAAGGAAAGACGAGAACAAAAATTCACGCTTTCCGAGCAGGGCCGGGGTCGTCTGGAAAAAAATCATTTTTTTTGGGTCTACTTCGTGCCACATTCGAGGCTGCTGTGGCCCTCATACTCCGTATCTGAAGACGAGAGTGGCTTTTCCTCGTGTTTGAAGCTCCATTCTACCCATCTAGCAAAGAATTTTAAAGGAAAGACGAGAAAAAAAATTCACGCTTTCCGAGCACGGCCGGGGTCGTCTGGAAAAAAAACATTTTTTTTGGGTCTACTTCGTGCCAGATTCGAGGCTGCTGTGGCCCTCATACTCCGTATCTGAGGACGAGAGTGGCTTTTCCTCGTGTTTGAAGCTCCATTCTACCCATCTAGCAAAGAAATTTAAAGGAAAGACGAGAAAAAAAAGTCACGCTTTCCGAGCAGGGCCGGGGTCGTCTGGAAAAAAATCATTTTTTTTTGGGTCTGCTTCGTGCCACATTCGATACTGCTGGGGCCCTCATACTCCGTATCTGAGGACGGGAGTGGCTTTTCCCCGTGTTTAAAGCTCCATTCTACCCATCTAGCAAATAAATTTAAAGGAAAGACGAGAACAAAAAGTCACGCTTTCCGAGCAGGGCCGGGGTCGTCTGGAAAAAAAACATTTTTTTTGGGTCTACTTCGTGCCACATTCGATGCTGCTGTGGCCCTCATTCTCCGTATCTGAGGACGAGAGTGGCTTTTCCTCGTGTTTGAAGCTCCATTCTACCCATCTAGCAAAGAAATTTAAAGAAAAGACGAGAAAAAAAATTCACGCTTTCCGAGCAGGGCCGGGGTCGTCTGGAAAAAAAAAAATTTTTTTGATTCTACTTCGTGCCACATTCGAGGCTGCTGTGGCCCTCATACTCCGTATCTGAGGACGGGAGTGGCTTTTCCTCGTGTTTGAAGCTCCATTCTACCCATCTAGCAAAGAAATTTAAATAAAAGACGAGAAAAAAAGTCACGCTTTCCGAGCAGGGCCGGGGTCGTCTGGAAAAAAAACATTTTTTTTTGGGTCTACTTCGTGCCACATTCGAGGCTGCTGTGGCCCTCATACTCCGTATCTGAGGACGAGAGTGGCTTTTCCTCGTGTTTGAAGCTCCATTCTACCCATCTAGCAAAGAAATTTAAAGAAAAGACGAGAAAAAAAATTCACGCTTTCCGAGCAGGGCCGGGGTCGTCTGGAAAAAAAACATTTTTTTTGGGTCTACTTCGTGCCACATTCGAGGCTGCTGTGGCCCTCATACTCCGTATCTGAGGACGGGAGTGGCTTTTCCCCGTGTTTAAAGCTCCATTCTACCCATCTAGCAAATAAATTTAAAGGAAAGACGAGAACAAAAATTCACGCTTTCCGAGCAGGGCCGGGGTCGTCTGGAAAAAAATCATTTTTTTTGGGTCTACTTCGTGCCACATTCGATGCTGCTGGGGCCCTCATACTCCGCATCCGAGGACGGGAGTGACTTTTCCTCGTGTTTGAAGCTCCATTCTACCCATCTAGCAAAGAAATTTAAAGGAAAGACGAGAAAAAAAAATTCACACTTTCCGAGCATGGCCGGGGTCGTCTGGAAAAAAATAATTTGTTTGGGTCTACTTCGTGCCACATTCGATGCTGCTGGGGCCCTCATACTCCGTATCTGAGGACGGGAGTGGCTTTTCCTCATGTTTGTAGCTCCATTCTACCCATCTAGCAAAGAAATTTAAAGGAAAGACGAGAAAAAAAATTCACGCTTTCCGAGCAGGGCCGGGGTCTTCTGGAAAAAAAACATTTTTTTTGGGTCTACTTCGTGCCACATTCGAGGCTGCTATGGCCCTCATACTCCGTATCTGAAGACGGGAGTGGCTTTCCCCGTGTTTAAAGCTCCATTCTACCCATCTAGCAAAGAAATTTAAATAAAAGACGAGAAAAAAAATTCACGCTTTCCGAGCAGGGCCGGGGTCGTCTGGAAAAAAATAATTTGTTTGGGTCTACTTCGTGCCACATTCGATGCTGCTGGGGCCCTCATACTCCGTATCTGAGGACGGGAGTGGCTTTTCCCCGTGTTTAAAGCTCCATTCTACCCATCTAGCAAAGAAATTTAAAGGAAAGACGAGAAAAAAAATTCACGCTTTCCGAGCAGGGCCGGGGTCGTCTGGAAAAAAATAATTTGTTTGGGTCTACTTCGTGCCACATTCGATGCTGCTGGGGCCCTCATACTCCGTATCTGAGGACGGGAGTGGCTTTTCCTCATGTTTGTAGCTCCATTCTACCCATCTAGCAAAGAAATTTAAAGAAAAGACGAGAAAAAAAATTCACGCTTTCCGAGCAGGGCCGGGGTCGTCTGGAAAAAAATCATTTTTTTTGGGTCTACTTCGTGCCACATTCGATGCTGCTGGGGCCCTCATACTCCGTAGCTGAGGACGGGAGTGACTTTTCCTCGTGTTTGAAGCTCCATTCTACCCATCTAGCAAAGAAATTTAAAGGAAAGACGAGAAAAAAAAATTCACACTTTCCGAGCATGGCCGGGGTCGTCTGGAAAAAAATAATTTGTTTGGGTCTACTTCGTGCCACATTCGAGGCTGCTTTGGCCCTCATACTCCGTATCTGAAGACGGGAGTGGCTTTCCCCGTGTTTAAAGCTCCATTCTACCCATCTAGCAAAGAAATTTAAATAAAAGACGAGAAAAAAAATTCACGCTTTCCGAGCAGGGCCGGGGTCGTCTGGAAAAAAATAATTTGTTTGGGTCTACTTCGTGCCACATTCGATGCTGCTGGGGCCCTCATACTCCGTATCTGAGGACGGGAGTGGCTTTTCCCCGTGTTTAAAGCTCCATTCTACCCATCTAGCAAAGAAATTTAAAGGAAAGACGAGAAAAAAATTCACGCTTTCCGAGCAGGGCCGGGGTCGTCTGGAAAAAAATAATTTGTTTGGGTCTACTTCGTGCCACATTCGAGGCTGCTGTGGCCCTCATACTCCGTATCTGAGGACGGGAGTGGCTTTTCCTCGTGTTTGAAGCTCCATTCTACCCATCTAGCAAAGAAATTTAAAGAAAAGACGAGAAAAAAAATTCACGCTTTCCGAGCAGGGCCGGGGTCGTCTGGAAAAAAAACATTTTTTTTGGGTCTACTTCGTGCCACATTCGAGGCTGCTGGGGCCCTCTTACTCCGTATCTGAGGACGAGAGTGGCTTTTCCAAGTGTTTAAAGCTCCATTCTACCCATCTAGCAAATAAATTTAAAGGAAAGACGAAAAAAAAATTCACGCTTTCCGAGCAGGGCCGGGGTCGTCTGGAAAAAAATCATTTTTTTTGGGTCTACTTCGTGCCACATTCGATGCTGCTGGGGCCCTCATACTCCGTAGCTGAGGACGGGAGTGACTTTTCCTCGTGTTTGAAGCTCCATTCTACCCATCTAGCAAAGAAATTTAAAGGAAAGACGAGAAAAAAAAATTCACACTTTCCGAGCATGGCCGGGGTCGTCTGGAAAAAAATAATTTGTTTGGGTCTACTTCGTGCCACATTCGAGGCTGCTATGGCCCTCATACTCCGTATCTGAAGACGGGAGTGGCTTTCCCCGTGTTTAAAGCTCCATTCTACCCATCTAGCAAAGAAATTTAAATAAAAGACGAGAAAAAAAATTCACGCTTTCCGAGCAGGGCCGGGGTCGTCTGGAAAAAAATAATTTGTTTGGGTCTACTTCGTGCCACATTCGATGCTGCTGGGGCCCTCATACTCCGTATCTGAGGACGGGAGTGGCTTTTCCCCGTGTTTAAAGCTCCATTCTACCCATCTAGCAAAGAAATTTAAAGGAAAGACGAGAAAAAAATTCACGCTTTCCGAGCAGGGCCGGGGTCGTCTGGAAAAAAATAATTTGTTTGGGTCTACTTCGTGCCACATTCGAGGCTGCTGTGGCCCTCATACTCCGTATCTGAGGACGGGAGTGGCTTTTCCTCGTGTTTGAAGCTCCATTCTACCCATCTAGCAAAGAAATTTAAAGAAAAGACGAGAAAAAAAATTCACGCTTTCCGAGCAGGGCCGGGGTCGTCTGGAAAAAAAACATTTTTTTTGGGTCTACTTCGTGCCACATTCGAGGCTGCTGGGGCCCTCTTACTCCGTATCTGAGGACGAGAGTGGCTTTTCCAAGTGTTTAAAGCTCCATTCTACCCATCTAGCAAATAAATTTAAAGGAAAGACGAAAAAAAAATTCACGCTTTCCGAGCAGGGCCGGGGTCGTCTGGAAAAAAAAACAATTTTTTTGGGTCTACTTCGTGCCACATTCGAGGCTGCTGTGGCCCTCATACTCCGTATCTGAGGACGGGAGTGGCTTTTCCTCGTGTTTGAAGCTCCATTCTACCCATCTAGCAAAGAAATTTAAATAAAAGACGAGAAAAAAAATTCACGCTTTCCGAGCAGGGCCGGGGTCGTCTGGAAAACAATCATTTTTTTTGGGGCTGCTTCGTGCCACATTCGATACTGCTGGGGCCCTCATACTCCGTATCTGAGGACGGGAGTGGCTTTTCCTCGTGTTTGAAGCTCCATTCTACCCATCTAGCAAAGAATTTTAAAGGAAAGACGAGAAAAAAATTCACGCTTTCCGAGCAGGGCCGGGGTCGTCTGGAAAAAAATCATTTTTTTGGGTCTACTTCGTGCCACATTCGATGCTGCTGGGGCCCTCATACTCCGTATCTGAGGACGAGAGTGGCTTTTCCTCGTGTTTGAAGCTCCATTCTACCCATCTAGCAAAGAAATTTAAAGGAAAGACGAGAAAAAAAAGTCACGCTTTCCGAGCAGGGCCGGGGTCGTCTGGAAAAAAATCATTTTTTTTTGGGTCTGCTTCGTGCCACATTCGATACTGCTGGGGCCCTCATACTCCGTATCTGAGGACGGGAGTGGCTTTTCCCCGTGTTTAAAGCTCCATTCTACCCATCTAGCAAATAAATTTAAAGGAAAGACGAGAAAAAAAATTCACGCTTTCCGAGCAGGGCCGGGGTCGTCTGGAAAAAAAAAAATTTTTTGGGTCTACTTCGTGCCACATTCGATGCTGCTGGGGCCCTCATACTCCGTATCTGAGGACGGGAGTGGCTTTTCCTCATGTTTGTAGCTCCATTCTACCCATCTAGCAAAGAAATTTAAAGGAAAGACGAGAACAAAAATTCACGCTTTCCGAGCAGGGCCGGGGTCGTCTGGAAAAAAATCATTTTTTTTGGGTCTACTTCGTGCCACATTCGAGGCTGCTGTGGCCCTCATACTCCGTATCTGAAGACGAGAGTGGCTTTTCCTCGTGTTTGAAGCTCCATTCTACCCATCTAGCAAAGAATTTTAAAGGAAAGACGAGAAAAAAAGTTCACGCTTTCCGAGCACGGCCGGGGTCGTCTGGAAAAAAAACATTTTTTTTGGGTCTACTTCGTGCCAGATTCGAGGCTGCTGTGGCCCTCATACTCCGTTTCTGAGGACGAGAGTGGCTTTTCCTCGTGTTTGAAGCTCCATTCTACCCATCTAGCAAAGAAATTTAAAGAAAAGACGAGAAAAAAAATTCACGCTTTCCGAGCAGGGCCGGGGTCGTCTGGAAAAAAAAAATTTTTTTTGATTCTACTTCGTGCCACATTCGAGGCTGCTGTGGCCCTCATACTCCGTATCTGAGGACGGGAGTGGCTTTTCCTCGTGTTTGAAGCTCCATTCTACCCATCTAGCAAAGAAATTTAAATAAAAGACGAGAAAAAAAGTCACGCTTTCCGAGCAGGGCCGGGGTCGTCTGGAAAAAAAACATTTTTTTTTGGGTCTACTTCGTGCCACATTCGAGGCTGCTGTGGCCCTCATACTCCGTATCTGAGGACGAGAGTGGCTTTTCCTCGTGTTTGAAGCTCCATTCTACCCATCTAGCAAAGAAATTTAAAGGAAAGACGAGAAAAAAAAGTCACGCTTTCCGAGTAGGGCCGGGGTCGTCTGGAAAAAAATCATTTTTTTTTGGGTCTGCTTCGTGCCACATTCGATACTGCTGGGGCCCTCATACTCCGTATCTGAGGACGGGAGTGGCTTTTCCCCGTGTTTAAAGCTATATTCTACCCATCTAGCAAATAAATTTAAAGGAAAGACGAGAACAAAAAGTCACGCTTTCCGAGCAGGGCCGGGGTCGTCTGGAAAAAAAACATTTTTTTTGGGTCTACTTCGTGCCACATTCGATGCTGCTGTGGCCCTCATTCTCCGTATCTGAGGACGAGAGTGGCTTTTCCTCGTGTTTGAAGCTCCATTCTACCCATCTAGCAAAGAAATTTAAAGAAAAGACGAGAAAAAAAATTCACGCTTTCCGAGCAGGGCCGGGGTCGTCTGGAAAAAAAAAATTTTTTTTGATTCTACTTCGTGCCACATTCGAGGCTGCTGTGGCCCTCATACTCCGTATCTGAGGACGGGAGTGGCTTTTCCTCGTGTTTGAAGCTCCATTCTACCCATCTAGCAAAGAAATTTAAATAAAAGACGAGAAAAAAAGTCACGCTTTCCGAGCAGGGCCGGGGTCGTCTGGAAAAAAAACATTTTTTTTTGGGTCTACTTCGTGCCACATTCGAGGCTGCTGTGGCCCTCATACTCCGTATCTGAGGACGAGAGTGGCTTTTCCTCGTGTTTGAAGCTCCATTCTACCCATCTAGCAAAGAAATTTAAAGAAAAGACGAGAAAAAAAATTCACGCTTTCCGAGCAGGGCCGGGGTCGTCTGGAAAAAAAACATTTTTTTTGGGTCTACTTCGTGCCACATTCGAGGCTGCTGTGGCCCTCATACTCCGTATCTGAGGACGGGAGTGGCTTTTCCCCGTGTTTAAAGCTCCATTCTACCCATCTAGCAAATAAATTTAAAGGAAAGACGAGAACAAAAATTCACGCTTTCCGAGCAGGGCCGGGGTCGTCTGGAAAAAAATCATTTTTTTTGGGTCTACTTCGTGCCACATTCGATGCTGCTGGGGCCCTCATACTCCGCATCCGAGGACGGGAGTGACTTTTCCTCGTGTTTGAAGCTCCATTCTACCCATCTAGCAAAGAAATTTAAAGGAAAGACGAGAAAAAAAAATTCACACTTTCCGAGCATGGCCGGGGTCGTCTGGAAAAAAATAATTTGTTTGGGTCTACTTCGTGCCACATTCGATGCTGCTGGGGCCCTCATACTCCGTATCTGAGGACGGGAGTGGCTTTTCCTCATGTTTGTAGCTCCATTCTACCCATCTAGCAAAGAAATTTAAAGGAAAGACGAGAAAAAAAATTCACGCTTTCCGAGCAGGGCCGGGGTCTTCTGGAAAAAAAACATTTTTTTTGGGTCTACTTCGTGCCACATTCGAGGCTGCTATGGCCCTCATACTCCGTATCTGAAGACGGGAGTGGCTTTCCCCGTGTTTAAAGCTCCATTCTACCCATCTAGCAAAGAAATTTAAATAAAAGACGAGAAAAAAAATTCACGCTTTCCGAGCAGGGCCGGGGTCGTCTGGAAAAAAATAATTTGTTTGGGTCTACTTCGTGCCACATTCGATGCTGCTGGGGCCCTCATACTCCGTATCTGAGGACGGGAGTGGCTTTTCCCCGTGTTTAAAGCTCCATTCTACCCATCTAGCAAAGAAATTTAAAGGAAAGACGAGAAAAAAAATTCACGCTTTCCGAGCAGGGCCGGGGTCGTCTGGAAAAAAATAATTTGTTTGGGTCTACTTCGTGCCACATTCGATGCTGCTGGGGCCCTCATACTCCGTATCTGAGGACGGGAGTGGCTTTTCCTCATGTTTGTAGCTCCATTCTACCCATCTAGCAAAGAAATTTAAAGAAAAGACGAGAAAAAAAATTCACGCTTTCCGAGCAGGGCCGGGGTCGTCTGGAAAAAAATCATTTTTTTTGGGTCTACTTCGTGCCACATTCGATGCTGCTGGGGCCCTCATACTCCGTAGCTGAGGACGGGAGTGACTTTTCCTCGTGTTTGAAGCTCCATTCTACCCATCTAGCAAAGAAATTTAAAGGAAAGACGAGAAAAAAAAATTCACACTTTCCGAGCATGGCCGGGGTCGTCTGGAAAAAAATAATTTGTTTGGGTCTACTTCGTGCCACATTCGATGCTGCTGGGGCCCTCATACTCCGTATCTGAGGACGGGAGTGGCTTTTCCTCATGTTTGTAGCTCCATTCTACCCATCTAGCAAAGAAATTTAAAGGAAAGACGAGAAAAAAAATTCACGCTTTCCGAGCAGGGCCGGGGTCTTCTGGAAAAAAAACATTTTTTTTGGGTCTACTTCGTGCCACATTCGAGGCTGCTGTGGCCCTCATACTCCGTATCTGAGGACGAGAGTGGCTTTTCCTCGTGCTTGAAGCTCCATTCTACCCATCTAGCAAAGAAATTTAAAGAAAAGACGAGAAAAAAAATTCACGCTTTCCGAGCAGGGCCGGGGTCGTCTGGAAAAAAAACATTTTTTTTGGGTCTACTTCGTGCCACATTCGAGGCTGCTGTGGCCCTCATACTCCGTATCTGAGGACGGGAGTGGCTTTTCCCCGTGTTTAAAGCTCCATTCTACCCATCTAGCAAATAAATTTAAAGGAAAGACGAGAACAAAAATTCACGCTTTCCGAGCAGGGCCGGGGTCGTCTGGAAAAAAATCATTTTTTTTGGGTCTACTTCGTGCCACATTCGAGGCTGCTGTGGCCCTCATACTCCGTATCTGAGGACGAGAGTGGCTTTTCCTCGTGTTTGAAGCTCCATTCTACCCATCTAGCAAAGAAATTTAAAGAAAAGACGAGAAAAAAAATTCACGCTTTCCGAGCAGGGCCGGGGTCGTCTGGAAAAAAAACATTTTTTTTGGGTCTACTTCGTGCCACATTCGATGCTGCTGGGGCCCTCATACTCCGTAGCTGAGGACGGGAGTGACTTTTCCTCGTGTTTGACGCTCCATTCTACCCATCTAGCAAAGAAATTTAAAGGAAAGACGAGAAAAAAAAATTCACACTTTCCGAGCATGGCCGGGGTCGTCTGGAAAAAAATAATTTGTTTGGGTCTACTTCGTGCCACATTCGATGCTGCTGGGGCCCTCATACTCCGTATCTGAGGACGGGAGTGGCTTTTCCTCGTGTTTGAAGCTCCATTCTACCCATCTAGCAAAGAAATTTAAATAAAAGACGACAAGAAAAGTCACGCTTTCCGAGCAGGGCCGGGGTCGTCTGGAAAAAAAACATTTTTTTTGGGTCTACTTCGTGCCACATTCGATGCTGCTGTGGCCCTCATTCTCCGTATCTGAGGACGAGAGTGGCTTTTCCTCGTGTTTGAAGCTCCATTCTACCCATCTAGCAAAGAAATTTAAAGAAAAGACGAGAAAAAAAATTCACGCTTTCCGAGCAGGGCCGGGGTCGTCTGGAAAAAAAAAATTTTTTTGATTCTACTTCGTGCCACATTCGAGGCTGCTGTGGCCCTCATACTCCGTATCTGAGGACGGGAGTGGCTTTTCCTCGTGTTTGAAGCTCCATTCTACCCATCTAGCAAAGAAATTTAAATAAAAGACGAGAAAAAAAGTCACGCTTTCCGAGCAGGGCCGGGGTCGTCTGGAAAAAAAACATTTTTTTTGGGTCTACTTCGTGCCACATTCGAGGCTGCTGTGGCCCTCATACTCCGTATCTGAGGACGGGAGTGGCTTTTCCCCGTGTTTAAAGCTCCATTCTACCCATCTAGCAAATAAATTTAAAGGAAAGACGAGAAAAAAAATTCACGCTTTCCGAGCAGGGCCGGGGTCGTCTGGAAAAAAATCATTTTTTTTGGGTCTACTTCGTGCCACATTCGATGCTGCTGGGGCCCTCATACTCCGCATCCGAGGACGGGAGTGACTTTTCCTCGTGTTTGAAGCTCCATTCTACCCATCTAGCAAAGAAATTTAAAGGAAAGACGAGAAAAAAAAATTCACACTTTCCGAGCATGGCCGGGGTCGTCTGGAAAAAAATAATTTGTTTGGGTCTACTTCGTGCCACATTCGATGCTGCTGGGGCCCTCATACTCCGTAGCTGAGGACGGGAGTGGCTTTTCCTCATGTTTGTAGCTCCATTCTACCCATCTAGCAAAGAAATTTAAAGAAAAGACGAGAAAAAAAATTCACGCTTTCCGAGCAGGGCCGGGGTCGTCTGGAAAAAAATCATTTTTTTTGGGTCTACTTCGTGCCACATTCGATGCTGCTGGGGCCCTCATACTCCGTATCTGAGGACGGGAGTGGCTTTTCCTCATGTTTGTAGCTCCATTCTACCCATCTAGCAAAGAAATTTAAAGAAAAGACGAGAAAAAAAATTCACGCTTTCCGAGCAGGGCCGGGGTCGTCTGGAAAAAAATCATTTTTTTTGGATCTACTTCGTGCCACATTCGATGCTGCTGGGGCCCTCATACTCCGTAGCTGAGGACGGGAGTGACTTTTCCTCGTGTTTGAAGCTCCATTCTACCCATCTAGCAAAGAAATTTAAAGGAAAGACGAGAAAAAAAAATTCACACTTTCCGAGCATGGCCGGGGTCGTCTGGAAAAAAATAATTTGTTTGGGTCTACTTCGTGCCACATTCGATGCTGCTGGGGCCCTCATACTCCGTATCTGAGGACGGGAGTGGCTTTTCCTCATGTTTGTAGCTCCATTCTACCCATCTAGCAAAGAAATTTAAAGGAAAGACGAGAAAAAAAATTCACGCTTTCCGAGCAGGGCCGGGGTCTTCTGGAAAAAAAACATTTTTTTTGGGTCTACTTCGTGCCACATTCGAGGCTGCTGTGGCCCTCATACTCCGTATCTGAGGACGAGAGTGGCTTTTCCTCGTGCTTGAAGCTCCATTCTACCCATCTAGCAAAGAAATTTAAAGAAAAGACGAGAAAAAAAATTCACGCTTTCCGAGCAGGGCCGGGGTCGTCTGGAAAAAAATTTTTTTTTTTGATTCTACTTCGTGCCACATTCGAGGCTGCTGTGGCCCTCATACTCCGTATCTGAGGACTGGAGTGGCTTTTCCTCGTGTTTGAAGCTCCATTCTACCCATCTAGCAAAGAAATTTAAATAAAAGACGAGAAAAAAAGTCACGCTTTCCGAGCAGGGCCGGGGTCGTCTGGAAAAAAAACATTTTTTTTGGGTCTACTTCGTGCCACATTCGAGGCTGCTGTGGCCCTCATACTCCGTATCTGAGGACGAGAGTGGCTTTTCCTCGTGTTTGAAGCTCCATTCTACCCATCTAGCAAAGAAATTTAAAGAAAAGACGAGAAAAAAAATTCACGCTTTCCGAGCAGGGCCGGGGTCGTCTGGAAAAAAAACATTTTTTTTGGGTCTACTTCGTGCCACATTCGAGGCTGCTGTGGCCCTCATACTCCGTATCTGAAGACGGGAGTGGCTTTCCCCGTGTTTAAAGCTCCATTCTACCCATCTAGCAAAGAAATTTAAATAAAAGACGAGAAAAAAAATTCACGCTTTCCGAGCAGGGCCGGGGTCGTCTGGAAAAAAATAATTTGTTTGGGTCTACTTCGTGCCACATTCGATGCTGCTGGGGCCCTCATACTCCGTATCTGAGGACGGGAGTGGCTTTTCCCCGTGTTTAAAGCTCCATTCTACCCATCTAGCAAAGAAATTTAAAGGAAAGACGAGAAAAAAAATTCACGCTTTCCGAGCAGGGCCGGGGTCGTCTGGAAAAAAATAATTTGTTTGGGTCTACTTCGTGCCACATTCGATGCTGCTGGGGCCCTCATACTCCGTATCTGAGGACGGGAGTGGCTTTTCCTCATGTTTGTAGCTCCATTCTACCCATCTAGCAAAGAAATTTAAAGAAAAGACGAGAAAAAAAATTCACGCTTTCCGAGCAGGGCCGGGGTCGTCTGGAAAAAAATCATTTTTTTTGGGTCTACTTCGTGCCACATTCGATGCTGCTGGGGCCCTCATACTCCGTAGCTGAGGACGGGAGTGACTTTTCCTCGTGTTTGAAGCTCCATTCTACCCATCTAGCAAAGAAATTTAAAGGAAAGACGAGAAAAAAAAATTCACACTTTCCGAGCATGGCCGGGGTCGTCTGGAAAAAAATAATTTGTTTGGGTCTACTTCGTGCCACATTCGATGCTGCTGGGGCCCTCATACTCCGTATCTGAGGACGGGAGTGGCTTTTCCTCATGTTTGTAGCTCCATTCTACCCATCTAGCAAAGAAATTTAAAGGAAAGACGAGAAAAAAAATTCACGCTTTCCGAGCAGGGCCGGGGTCTTCTGGAAAAAAAACATTTTTTTTGGGTCTACTTCGTGCCACATTCGAGGCTGCTGTGGCCCTCATACTCCGTATCTGAGGACGAGAGTGGCTTTTCCTCGTGCTTGAAGCTCCATTCTACCCATCTAGCAAAGAAATTTAAAGAAAAGACGAGAAAAAAAATTCACGCTTTCCGAGCAGGGCCGGGGTCGTCTGGAAAAAAAACATTTTTTTTGGGTCTACTTCGTGCCACATTCGAGGCTGCTGTGGCCCTCATACTCCGTATCTGAGGACGGGAGTGGCTTTTCCCCGTGTTTAAAGCTCCATTCTACCCATCTAGCAAATAAATTTAAAGGAAAGACGAGAACAAAAATTCACGCTTTCCGAGCAGGGCCGGGGTCGTCTGGAAAAAAATCATTTTTTTTGGGTCTACTTCGTGCCACATTCGAGGCTGCTGTGGCCCTCATACTCCGTATCTGAGGACGAGAGTGGCTTTTCCTCGTGTTTGAAGCTCCATTCTACCCATCTAGCAAAGAAATTTAAAGAAAAGACGAGAAAAAAAATTCACGCTTTCCGAGCAGGGCCGGGGTCGTCTGGAAAAAAAACATTTTTTTTGGGTCTACTTCGTGCCACATTCGATGCTGCTGGGGCCCTCATACTCCGTAGCTGAGGACGGGAGTGACTTTTCCTCGTGTTTGACGCTCCATTCTACCCATCTAGCAAAGAAATTTAAAGGAAAGACGAGAAAAAAAAATTCACACTTTCCGAGCATGGCCGGGGTCGTCTGGAAAAAAATAATTTGTTTGGGTCTACTTCGTGCCACATTCGATGCTGCTGGGGCCCTCATACTCCGTATCTGAGGACGGGAGTGGCTTTTCCTCGTGTTTGAAGCTCCATTCTACCCATCTAGCAAAGAAATTTAAATAAAAGACGACAAGAAAAGTCACGCTTTCCGAGCAGGGCCGGGGTCGTCTGGAAAAAAAACATTTTTTTTGGGTCTACTTCGTGCCACATTCGATGCTGCTGTGGCCCTCATTCTCCGTATCTGAGGACGAGAGTGGCTTTTCCTCGTGTTTGAAGCTCCATTCTACCCATCTAGCAAAGAAATTTAAAGAAAAGACGAGAAAAAAAATTCACGCTTTCCGAGCAGGGCCGGGGTCGTCTGGAAAAAAAAAATTTTTTTGATTCTACTTCGTGCCACATTCGAGGCTGCTGTGGCCCTCATACTCCGTATCTGAGGACGGGAGTGGCTTTTCCTCGTGTTTGAAGCTCCATTCTACCCATCTAGCAAAGAAATTTAAATAAAAGACGAGAAAAAAAGTCACGCTTTCCGAGCAGGGCCGGGGTCGTCTGGAAAAAAAACATTTTTTTTGGGTCTACTTCGTGCCACATTCGAGGCTGCTGTGGCCCTCATACTCCGTATCTGAGGACGGGAGTGGCTTTTCCCCGTGTTTAAAGCTCCATTCTACCCATCTAGCAAATAAATTTAAAGGAAAGACGAGAAAAAAAATTCACGCTTTCCGAGCAGGGCCGGGGTCGTCTGGAAAAAAATCATTTTTTTTGGGTCTACTTCGTGCCACATTCGATGCTGCTGGGGCCCTCATACTCCGCATCCGAGGACGGGAGTGACTTTTCCTCGTGTTTGAAGCTCCATTCTACCCATCTAGCAAAGAAATTTAAAGGAAAGACGAGAAAAAAAAATTCACACTTTCCGAGCATGGCCGGGGTCGTCTGGAAAAAAATAATTTGTTTGGGTCTACTTCGTGCCACATTCGATGCTGCTGGGGCCCTCATACTCCGTAGCTGAGGACGGGAGTGGCTTTTCCTCATGTTTGTAGCTCCATTCTACCCATCTAGCAAAGAAATTTAAAGAAAAGACGAGAAAAAAAATTCACGCTTTCCGAGCAGGGCCGGGGTCGTCTGGAAAAAAATCATTTTTTTTGGGTCTACTTCGTGCCACATTCGATGCTGCTGGGGCCCTCATACTCCGTATCTGAGGACGGGAGTGGCTTTTCCTCATGTTTGTAGCTCCATTCTACCCATCTAGCAAAGAAATTTAAAGAAAAGACGAGAAAAAAAATTCACGCTTTCCGAGCAGGGCCGGGGTCGTCTGGAAAAAAATCATTTTTTTTGGATCTACTTCGTGCCACATTCGATGCTGCTGGGGCCCTCATACTCCGTAGCTGAGGACGGGAGTGACTTTTCCTCGTGTTTGAAGCTCCATTCTACCCATCTAGCAAAGAAATTTAAAGGAAAGACGAGAAAAAAAAATTCACACTTTCCGAGCATGGCCGGGGTCGTCTGGAAAAAAATAATTTGTTTGGGTCTACTTCGTGCCACATTCGATGCTGCTGGGGCCCTCATACTCCGTATCTGAGGACGGGAGTGGCTTTTCCTCATGTTTGTAGCTCCATTCTACCCATCTAGCAAAGAAATTTAAAGGAAAGACGAGAAAAAAAATTCACGCTTTCCGAGCAGGGCCGGGGTCTTCTGGAAAAAAAACATTTTTTTTGGGTCTACTTCGTGCCACATTCGAGGCTGCTGTGGCCCTCATACTCCGTATCTGAGGACGAGAGTGGCTTTTCCTCGTGCTTGAAGCTCCATTCTACCCATCTAGCAAAGAAATTTAAAGAAAAGACGAGAAAAAAAATTCACGCTTTCCGAGCAGGGCCGGGGTCGTCTGGAAAAAAAATTTTTTTTTTGATTCTACTTCGTGCCACATTCGAGGCTGCTGTGGCCCTCATACTCCGTATCTGAGGACTGGAGTGGCTTTTCCTCGTGTTTGAAGCTCCATTCTACCCATCTAGCAAAGAAATTTAAATAAAAGACGAGAAAAAAAGTCACGCTTTCCGAGCAGGGCCGGGGTCGTCTGGAAAAAAAACATTTTTTTTGGGTCTACTTCGTGCCACATTCGAGGCTGCTGTGGCCCTCATACTCCGTATCTGAGGACGAGAGTGGCTTTTCCTCGTGTTTGAAGCTCCATTCTACCCATCTAGCAAAGAAATTTAAAGAAAAGACGAGAAAAAAAATTCACGCTTTCCGAGCAGGGCCGGGGTCGTCTGGAAAAAAAACATTTTTTTTGGGTCTACTTCGTGCCACATTCGAGGCTGCTGTGGCCCTCATACTCCGTATCTGAGGACGGGAGTGGCTTTTCCCCGTGTTTAAAGCTCCATTCTACCCATCTAGCAAATAAATTTAAAGGAAAGACGAGAACAAAAATTCACGCTTTCCGAGCAGGGCCGGGGTCGTCTGGAAAAAAATCATTTTTTTTGGGTCTACTTCGTGCCACATTCGATGCTGCTGGGGCCCTCATACTCCGCATCAGAGGACGGGAGTGACTTTTCCTCGTGTTTGAAGCTCCATTCTACCCATCTAGCAAAGAAATTTAAAGGAAAGACGAGAAAAAAAAATTCACACTTTCCGAGCATGGCCGGGGTCGTCTGGAAAAAAATAATTTGTTTGGATCTACTTCGTGCCACATTCGATGCTGCTGGGGCCCTCATACTCCGTATCTGAGGACGGGAGTGGCTTTTCCTCATGTTTGTAGCTCCATTCTACCCATCTAGCAAAGAAATTTAAAGGAAAGACGAGAAAAAAAATTCACGCTTTCCGAGCAGGGCCGGGGTCTTCTGGAAAAAAAACATTTTTTTTGGGTCTACTTCGTGCCACATTCGAGGCTGCTGTGGCCCTCATACTCCGTATCTGAAGACGGGAGTGGCTTTTCCCGTGTTTAAAGCTCCATTCTACCCATCTAGCAAAGAAATTTAAATAAAAGACGAGAAAAAAAATTCACGCTTTCCGAGCAGGGCCGGGGTCGTCTGGAAAAAAATAATTTGTTTGGGTCTACTTCGTGCCACATTCGATGCTGCTGGGGCCCTCATACTCCGTATCTGAGGACGGGAGTGGCTTTTCCCCGTGTTTAAAGCTCCATTCTACCCATCTAGCAAAGAAATTTAAAGGAAAGACGAGAAAAAAAATTCACGCTTTCCGAGCAGGGCCGAGGTCGTCTGGAAAAAAATAATTTGTTTGGGTCTACTTCGTGCCACATTCGATGCTGCTGGGGCCCTCATACTCCGTATCTGAGGACGGGAGTGGCTTTTCCTCATGTTTGTAGCTCCATTCTACCCATCTAGCAAAGAAATTTAAAGAAAAGAAGAGAAAAAAAATTCACGCTTTCCGAGCAGGGCCGGGGTCGTCTGGAAAAAAATCATTTTTTTTGGGTCTACTTCGTGCCACATTCGATGCTGCTGGGGCCCTCATACTCCGTAGCTGAGGACGGGAGTGACTTTTCCTCGTGTTTGAAGCTCCATTCTACCCATCTAGCAAAGAAATTTAAAGGAAAGACGAGAAAAAAAAATTCACACTTTCCGAGCATGGCCGGGGTCGTCTGGAAAAAAATAATTTGTTTGGGTCTACTTCGTGCCACATTCGATGCTGCTGGGGCCCTCATACTCCGTATCTGAGGACGGGAGTGGCTTTTCCTCATGTTTGTAGCTCCATTCTACCCATCTAGCAAAGAAATTTAAAGGAAAGACGAGAAAAAAAATTCACGCTTTCCGAGCAGGGCCGGGGTCTTCTGGAAAAAAAACATTTTTTTTGGGTCTACTTCGTGCCACATTCGAGGCTGCTGTGGCCCTCATACTCCGTATCTGAAGACGAGAGTGGCTTTTCCTCGTGTTTGAATCTCCATTCTACCCATCTAGCAAAGAATTTTAAAGGAAAGACGAGAAAAAAAATTCACGCTTTCCGAGCACGGCCGGGGTCGTCTGGAAAAAAAACATTTTTTTTTGGGTCTGCTTCGTGCCACATTCGATACCGCTGGGGCCCTCATACTCCGTATCTGAGGACGGGAGTGACTTTTCCTCGTGTTTGAAGCTCCATTCTACCCATCTAGCAAAGAAATTTAAATAAAAGACGAGAAAAAAAAGTCACGCTTTCCGAGCAGGGCCGGGGTCGTCTGGAAAAAAATCATTTTTTTTTGGGTCTGCTTCGTGCCACATTCGATACCGCTGGGGCCCTCATACTCCGTATCTGAGGACGGGAGTGGCTTTTCCTCGTGTTTGAAGCTCCATTCTACCCATCTAGCAAAGAAATTTAAATAAAAGACGAGAAAAAAAGTCACGCTTTCCGAGCACGGCCGGGGTCGTCTGGAAAAAAAAACATTTTTTTTGGGTCTACTTCGTGCCACATTCGAGGCTGCTGTGGCCCTCATACTCCGTATCTGAGGACGAGAGTGGCTTTTCCTCGTGTTTGAAGCTCCATTCTACCCATCTAGCAAAGAATTTTAAAGGAAAGACGAGAAAAAAAATTCACGCTTTCCGAGCAGGGCCGGGGTCGTCTGGAAAAAAAACATTTTTTTTGGGTCTACTTCGTGCCACATTCGAGGCTGCTGTGGCCCTCATACTCCGTATCTGAGGACGGGAGTGGCTTTTCCCCTTGTTTAAAGCTCCATTCTACCCATCTAGCAAAGAAATTTAAATAAAAGACGAGAAAAAAAGTCACGCTTTCCGAGCAGGGCCGGGGTCGTCTGGAAAAAAAACATTTTTTTTGGGTCTACTTCGTGCCACATTCGAGGCTGCTGTGGCCCTCATACTCCGTATCTGAGGACGAGAGTGGCTTTTCCTCGTGTTTGAAGCTCCATTCTACCCATCTAGCAAAGAAATTTAAAGAAAAGACGAGAAAAAAAATTCACGCTTTCCGAGCAGGGCCGGGGTCGTCTGGAAAAAAATAATTTTTTTTGGGTCTACTTCGTGCCACATTCGATGCTGCTGGGGCCCTCATACTCCGTAGCTGAGGACGGGAGTGACTTTTCCTCGTGTTTGAAGCTCCATTCTACCCATCTAGCAAAGAAATTTAAAGGAAAGACGAGAAAAAAAAATTCACACTTTCCGAGCATGGCCGGGGTCGTCTGGAAAAAAATAATTTGTTTGGGTCTACTTCGTGCCACATTCGATGCTGCTGGGGCCCTCATACTCCGTATCTGAAGACGGGAGTGGCTTTTCCTCATGTTTGTAGCTCCATTCTACCCATCTAGCAAAGAAATTTAAAGAAAAGACGAGAAAAAAAATTCACGCTTTCCGAGCAGGGCCGGGGTCGTCTGGAAAAAAATCATTTTTTTTGGGTCTACTTCGTGCCACATTCGATGCTGCTGGGGCCCTCATACTCCGTAGCTGAGGACGGGAGTGACTTTTCCTCGTGTTTGAAGCTCCATTCTACCCATCTAGCAAAGAAATTTAAAGGAAAGACGAGAAAAAAAAATTCACACTTTCCGAGCATGGCCGGGGTCGTCTGGAAAAAAATAATTTGTTTGGGTCTACTTCGTGCCACATTCGATGCTGCTGGGGCCCTCATACTCCGTATCTGAGGACGGGAGTGGCTTTTCCTCATGTTTGTAGCTCCATTCTACCCATCTAGCAAAGAAATTTAAAGGAAAGACGAGAAAAAAAATTCACGCTTTCCGAGCAGGGCCGGGGTCTTCTGGAAAAAAAACATTTTTTTTGGGTCTACTTCGTGCCACATTCGAGGCTGCTGTGGCCCTCATACTCCGTATCTGAGGACGAGAGTGGCTTTTCCTCGTGCTTGAAGCTCCATTCTACCCATCTAGCAAAGAAATTTAAAGAAAAGACGAGAAAAAAAATTCACGCTTTCCGAGCAGGGCCGGGGTCGTCTGGAAAAAATTTTTTTTTTTTGATTCTACTTCGTGCCACATTCGAGGCTGCTGTGGCCCTCATACTCCGTATCTGAGGACGGGAGTGGCTTTTCCTCGTGTTTGAAGCTCCATTCTACCCATCTAGCAAAGAAATTTAAATAAAAGACGAGAAAAAAAGTCACGCTTTCCGAGCAGGGCCGGGGTCGTCTGGAAAAAAAACATTTTTTTTGGGTCTACTTCGTGCCACATTCGAGGCTGCTGTGGCCCTCATACTCCGTATCTGAGGACGAGAGTGGCTTTTCCTCGTGTTTGAAGCTCCATTCTACCCATCTAGCAAAGAAATTTAAAGAAAAGACGAGAAAAAAAATTCACGCTTTCCGAGCAGGGCCGGGGTCGTCTGGAAAAAAAACATTTTTTTTGGGTCTACTTCGTGCCACATTCGATGCTGCTGGGGCCCTCATACTCCGTATCTGAGGACGGGAGTGGCTTTTCCCCGTGTTTAAAGCTCCATTCTACCCATCTAGCAAATAAATTTAAAGGAAAGACGAGAAAAAAAATTCACGCTTTCCGAGCAGGGCCGGGGTCGTCTGGAAAAAAATAATTTGTTTGGGTCTACTTCGTGCCACATTCGATGCTGCTGGGGCCCTCATACTCCGTATCTGAGGACGGGAGTGGCTTTTCCTCATGTTTGTAGCTCCATTCTACCCATCTAGCAAAGAAATTTAAAGAAAAGAAGAGAAAAAAAATTCACGCTTTCCGAGCAGGGCCGGGGTCGTCTGGAAAAAAATCATTTTTTTTGGGTCTACTTCGTGCCACATTCGATGCTGCTGGGGCCCTCATACTCCGTATCTGAGGACGGGAGTGGCTTTTCCCCGTGTTTAAAGCTCCATTCTACCCATCTAGCAAATAAATTTAAAGGAAAGACGAGAAAAAAAATTCACGCTTTCCGAGCAGGGCCGGGGTCGTCTGGAAAAAAATAATTTGTTTGGGTCTACTTCGTGCCACATTCGATGCTGCTGGGGCCCTCATACTCCGTATCTGAGGACGGGAGTGGCTTTTCCTCATGTTTGTAGCTCCATTCTACCCATCTAGCAAAGAAATTTAAAGAAAAGAAGAGAAAAAAAATTCACGCTTTCCGAGCAGGGCCGGGGTCGTCTGGAAAAAAATCATTTTTTTTGGGTCTACTTCGTGCCACATTCGATGCTGCTGGGGCCCTCATACTCCGTAGCTGAGGACGGGAGTGACTTTTCCTCGTGTTTGAAGCTCCATTCTACCCATCTAGCAAAGAAATTTAAAGGAAAGACGAGAAAAAAAATTCACGCTTTCCGAGCAGGGCCGGGGTCTTCTGGAAAAAAAACATTTTTTTTGGGTCTACTTCGTGCCACATTCGAGGCTGCTGTGGCCCTCATACTCCGTATCTGAAGACGAGAGTGGCTTTTCCTCGTGTTTGAAGCTCCATTCTACCCATCTAGCAAAGAATTTTAAAGAAAAGACGAGAAAAAAAATTCACGCTTTCCGAGCACGGCCGGGGTCGTCTGGAAAAAAAACATTTTTTTTGGGTCTACTTCGTGCCACATTCGAGGCTGCTGTGGCCCTCATACTCCGTATCTGAGGACGGGAGTGACTTTTCCTCGTGTTTGAAGCTCCATTCTACCCATCTAGCAAAGAAATTTAAAGAAAAGACGAGAAAAAAAATTCACGCTTTCCGAGCAGGGCCGGGGTCGTCTGGAAAAAAAACATTTTTTTTGGGTCTACTTCGTGCCACATTCGAGGCTGCTGTGGCCCTCATACTCCGTATCTGAGGACGGGAGTGGCTTTTCCCCTTGTTTAAAGCTCCATTCTACCCATCTAGCAAATAAATTTAAAGGAAAGACGAGAAAAAAAATTCACGCTTTCCGAGCAGGGCCGGGGTCGTCTGGAAAAAAATAATTTTTTTTTGGGTCTACTTCGTGCCACATTCGATGCTGCTGGGGCCCTCATACTCCGTAGCTGAGGACGGGAGTGACTTTTCCTCGTGTTTGAAGCTCCATTCTACCCATCTAGCAAAGAAATTTAAAGGAAAGACGAGAAAAAAAAATTCACACTTTCCGAGCATGGCCGGGGTCGTCTGGAAAAAAATAATTTGTTTGGGTCTACTTCGTGCCACATTCGATGCTGCTGGGGCCCTCATACTCCGTATCTGAGGACGGGAGTGGCTTTTCCTCATGTTTGTAGCTCCATTCTACCCATCTAGCAAAGAAATTTAAAGGAAAGACGAGAAAAAAATTCACGCTTTCCGAGCAGGGCCGGGGTCTTCTGGAAAAAAAACATTTTTTTTGGGTCTACTTCGTGCCACATTCGAGGCTGCTGTGGCCCTCATACTCCGTATCTGAAGACGGGAGTGGCTTTCCCCGTGTTTAAAGCTCCATTCTACCCATCTAGCAAATAAATTTAAAGGAAAGACGAGAAAAAAAAGTCACGCTTTCCGAGCAGGGCCGGGGTCGTCTGGAAAAAAATCATTTCTTTTTGGGTCTGCTTCGTGCCACATTCGATACCGCTGGGGCCCTCATACTCCGTATCTGAGGACGGGAGTGGCTTTTCCTCGTGTTTGAAGCTCCATTCTACCCATCTAGCAAAGAAATTTAAATAAAAGACGAGAAAAAAAAGTCACGCTTTCCGAGCAGGGCCGGGGTCGTCTGGAAAAAAATCATTTTTTTTTGGGTCTACTTCGTGCCACATTCGAGGCTGCTGTGGCCCTCATACTCCGTATCTGAGGACGAGAGTGGCTTTTCCTCGTGTTTGAAGCTCCATTCTACCCATCTAGCAAAGAAATTTAAATAAAAGACGAGAAAAAAAGTCACGCTTTCCGAGCAGGGCCGGGGTCGTCTGGAAAAAAATCATTTTTTTTTGGGTCTACTTCGTGCCACATTCGATGCTGCTGGGGCCCTCATACTCCGTATCTGAGGACGAGAGTGGCTTTTCCTCGTGTTTGAAGCTCCATTCTACCCATCTAGCAAAGAAATTTAAAGAAAAGACGAGAAAAAAAATTCACGCTTTCCGAGCAGGGCCGGGGTCGTCTGGAAAAAAAAATTTTTTTTTGAGTCTACTTCGTGCCACATTCGAGGCTGCTGTGGCCCTCATACTCCGTATCTGAGGACGGGAGTGGCTTTTCCTCGTGTTTGAAGCTCCATTCTACCCATCTAGCAAAGAAATTTAAATAAAAGACGAGAAAAAAAGTCACGCTTTCCGAGCAGGGCCGGGGTCGTCTGGAAAAAAAATGATTTTTTTTGGGTCTACTTCGTGCCACATTCGAGGCTGCTGTGGCCCTCATACTCCGTATCTGAGGACGAGAGTGGCTTTTCCTCGTGTTTGAAGCTCCATTCTACCCATCTAGCAAAGAAATTTAAAGAAAAGACGAGAAAAAAAATTCACGCTTTCCGAGCAGGGCCGGGGTCGTCTGGAAAAAAAACATTTTTTTTGGGTCTACTTCGTGCCACATTCGAGGCTGCTGTGGCCCTCATACTCCGTATCTGAGGACGGGAGTGGCTTTTCCCCGTTCCATTCTACCCATCTAGCAAATAAATTTAAAGGAAAGACGAGAAAAAAAATTCACGCTTTCCGAGCAGGGCCGGGGTCGTCTGGAAAAAAATCATTTTTTTTGGGTCTACTTCGTGCCACATTCGATGCTGCTGGGGCCCTCATACTCCGTAGCTGAGGACGGGAGTGACTTTTCCTCGTGTTTGAAGCTCCATTCTACCCATCTAGCAAAGAAATTTAAAGGAAAGACGAGAAAAAAAAATTCACACTTTCCGAGCATGGCCGGGGTCGTCTGGAAAAAAATCATTTGTTTGGGTCTACTTCGTGCCACATTCGATGCTGCTGGGGCCCTCATACTCCGTATCTGAGGACGGGAGTGGCTTTTCCCCGTTCCATTCTACCCATCTAGCAAAGAAATTTAAATAAAAGACGAGAAAAAAAGTCACGCTTTCCGAGCAGGGCCGGGGTCGTCTGGAAAAAAATCATTTTTTTTGGGTCTACTTCGTGCCACATTCGAGGCTGCTGTGGCCCTCATACTCCGTATCTGAAGACGGGAGTGGCTTTCCCCGTGTTTAAAGCTCCATTCTACCCATCTAGCAAAGAAATTTAAATAAAAGACGAGAAAAAAAATTCACGCTTTCCGAGCAGGGCCGGGGTCGTCTGGAAAAAAATCATTTTTTTTTGGGGCTGCTTCGGGCCACATTCGATACTGCTGGGGCCCTCATACTCCGTATCTGAGGACGGGAGTGGCTTTTCCTCGTGTTTGAAGCTCCATTCTACCCATCTAGCAAAGAAATTTAAATAAAAGACGAGAAAAAAAATTCACGCTTTCCGAGCAGGGCCGGGGTCGTCTGGAAAAAAATCATTTTTTTTGGGGCTCCTTCGTGCCACATTCGATACTGCTGGGGCCCTCATACTCCGTATCTGAGGACGGGAGTGGCTTTTCCTCGTGTTTGAAGCTCCATTCTACCCATCTAGCAAAGAAATTTAAAGGAAAGACGAGAAAAAAAAGTCACGCTTTCCGAGCAGGGCCGGGGTCGTCTGGAAAAAAATAATTTTTTTTGGGGCTCCTTCGTGCCACATTCGAGGCTGCTGGGGCCCTCATACTCCGTATCTGAGAACGGGAGTGGCTTTTCCTCGTGTTTGAAGCTCCATTCTACCCATCTAGCAAAGAATTTTAAAGAAAAGACGAGAAAAAAAATTCACGCTTTCCGAGCAGGGCCGCGGTCGTCTGGAAAAAAAACATTTTTTTGGGTCTACTTCGTGCCACATTCGAGGCTGCTGTGGCCCTCATACTCCGTATCTGAGGACGGGAGTGGCTTTTCCCCGTGTTTAAAGCTCCATTCTACCCATCTAGCAAAGAAATTTAAAGGAAAGACGAGAAAAAAAATTCACGCTTTCCGAGCAGGGCCGGGGTCGTCTGGAAAAAAAACATTTTTTTGGGTCTACTTCGTGCCACATTCGAGGCTGCTGTGGCCCTCATACTCCGTATCTGAGGACTGGAGTGGCTTTCCCCCGTGTTTAAAGCTCCATTCTACCCATCTAGCAAAGAAACGTAAAGGAAAGACGAGAAAAAAAAATCACGCTTTCCGAGCAGGGCCGGGGTCGTCTGGAAAAAAATCATTTTTTTGGGTCTACTTCGTGCCACATTCGAGGCTGCTGTGGCCCTCATACTCCGTATCTGAGGACGGAAGTGGCTTTCCTACGTGTTTAAAGCTCCATTCTACCCATCTAGCAAAGAAATGTAAAGGAAAGATGAGAAAAAAAATTCACGCTTTCCGAGCAGGGCCGGGGTCGTCTGGAAAAAAAATCATTTTTTTCGGTCTACTTCGTGCCACATTCGATGCTGCTGGGGCCGTCATACTCCGTATCTGAGGACGGGAGTGGCTTTCCTCGTGTTTGAAGCTCCATTCTACCCATCTAGCAAATAAATTTAAAGGAAAGACGAGAAAAAAAATTCAAAATTTCCGAGCAGGGCCGGGGTCGTCTGGAAAAAAATCATTTTTTTTGGGTCAACTTCGTGCCACATTCGATGCTGGGGCCCTCATACTCCGTATCTGAGGACGGAAGTGGCTTTCCTCGTGTTTGAAGCTCCATTCTACCCATCTAGCAAAGAAATTTAAAGGAAAGACGAGAAAAAAAATTCACGCTTTCCGAGCAGGGCCGGGGTCGTCTGGAAAAAAAACATTTTTTTGGGTCTACTTCGTGCCAAATTCGATGCTGCTGGGGCCCTCATACTCCGTATCTGAGGACGGGAGTGGCTTTTCCTCGTGTTTGAAGCTCCATTTTACCCATCTAGCAAAGAAATTAAAAGGAAAGACGAGAAAAAAAATTCACGCTCTAAGAGCAGGGCCGGGGTCGTCTGGAAAAAAAACATTTTTTTTTGGGTCTACTTCGTGCCACATTCGATGCTCCTGGGGCCATCATACTCCGTTTCTGAGGACGGGAGTGGCTTTTCCTCGTGTTTGAAGCTCCATTCTACCCATGTAGCAAAGAAATTTAAAGGAAAGACGAGAAAAAAAATTCACGCTTTCCGAGCAGGGCCGGGGTCGTCTGGAAAAAAATCATTTTTTTGGGTCTACTTCGTGCCACATTCGAGGCTGCTGTGGCCCTCATACTCCGTATCTGAGGACGGGAGTGGCTTTTCCTCGTGTTTGAAGCTCCATTCTACCCATCTAGCAAAGAAATTTAAAGGAAAGACGAGAAAAAAAAATCACGCTTTCCGAGCAGGGCCGGGGTCGTCTGGAAAAAAATCATTTTTGTGGGTCTACTTCGTGCCATATTCGAGGCTGCTGTGGCCCTCATACTCCGTATCTGAAGACGGGAGTGGCTTTTCCTCGTGTTTGAAGCTCCATTCTACCCATCTAGCAAAGAAATTTAAAGGAAAGACGAGAAAAAAAATTCAAAATTTCCGAGCAGGGCCGGGGTCGTCTGGAAAAAAATAATTTTTTTTGGGTCAACTTCCTGCCACATTCGATGCTGGGGCCCTCATACTCCGTATCTGAGGACGGAAGTGGCTTTCCTCGTGTTTGAAGCTCCATTCTACCCATCTAGCAAAGAAATTTAAAGGAAAGACGAGAAAAAAAATTCACGCTTTCCGAGCAGGGCCGGGGTCGTCTGGAAAAAAATCATTTTTTTTGAGGCTGCTTCGTGCCACATTCGATGCTTCTGGGGTCCTCATACTCCGTATCTGAGGACGGGAGTGTCTTTTCCTCGTGTTTGAATCTCCATTCTACCCATCTAGCAAAGAAATGTAAAGGAAAGACGAGAAAAAAAATTCACGTTTTACGAGCAGGGATGGGGTCGTCTGGAAAAAAAACATTTTTTTTGGGTCTACTTCGTGCCACATTCGAGGCTGCTGTGGCCCTCATACTCCGTATCTGAGGACGGGAGTGGCTTTTCCTCGTGTTTGAAGCTCCATTCTACCCATCTAGCAAAGAAATTTAAAGGAAAGACGAGAAAAAAAATTCACGCTTTCCGAGCAGGGCCGGGGTCGTCTGAAAAAAAAACATTTTTTTTGGGTCTATTTCGTGCCACATTCGAGGCTGCTGTGGCCCTCATACTACGGATCTGAGGACGGGAGCTGCTTTCCCCCGTGTTTAAAGCTCCATTCTACCCATCTAGCAAAGAAATTTAAAGGAAAGACGAGAAAAAAAATTCACGCTTTCCGAGCAGGGCCGGGGTCGTCTGGAAAAAAATAATTTTTTTTGAGGCTGCTTCGTGCCACATTCGATGCTTCTGGGGTCCTCATACTCCGTATCTGAGGACGGGAGTGTCTTTTCCTCGTGTTTGAAGCTCCATTCTACCCATCTAGCAAAGAAATTTAAAGGAAAGACGAGAAAAAAAATTCACGTTTTACGAGCAGGGATGGGGTCGTCTGGAATAAAAACATTTTTTTTGGGTCTACTTCGTGCCACATTCGAGGCTGCTGTGGCCCTCATACTCCGTATCTGAGGACGGGAGTGGCTTTTCCTCGTGTTTGAAGCTCCATTCTACCCATCTAGCAAAGAAATTTAAAGGAAAGACGAGAAAAAAAATTCACGCTTTCCGAGCAGGGCCGGGGTCGTCTGAAAAAAAAACATTTTTTTTGGGTCTATTTCGTGCCACATTCGAGGCTGCTGTGGCCCTCATACTACGTATCTGAGGACGGGAGCTGCTTTCCCCCGTGTTTAAAGCTCCATTCTACCCATCTAGCAAAGAAATTTAAAGGAAAGACGAGAAAAAAAATTCACGCTTTCCGAGCAGGGCCGGGGTCGTCTGGAAAAAAATAATTTTTTTTGAGGCTGCTTCGTGCCACATTCGATGCTTCTGGGGTCCTCATACTCCGTATCTGAGGACGGGAGTGTCTTTTCCTCGTGTTTGAAGCTCCATTCTACCCATCTAGCAAAGAAATTTAAAGGAAAGACGAGAAAAAAAATTCACGTTTTACGAGCAGGGATGGGGTCGTCTGGAAAAAAAACATTTTTTTTTGGGTCTACTTCGTGCCACATTCGATGCTGCTGGGGCCCTCATACTCCGTTTCTGAGGACGGGAGTGGCTTTTCCTCGTGTTTGAAGCTCCATTCTACCCATCTAGCAAAGAATTTTAAAGGAAAGACGAGAAAAAAATTCACGCTTTCCGAGCAGGGCCGGGGTCGTCTGGAAAAAAAAAATTGTTTGGGTCTACTTCGTGCCACATCCGAGGCTGCTGTGGCCCTCATACTCCGTATCTGAGGACGAGAGTGGCTTTTCCTCGTGTTTGAAGCTCCATTCTACCCATCTAGCAAAGAATTTTAAAGGAAAGACGAGAAAAAAAATTCACGCTTTCCGAGCAGGGCCGGGGTCGTCTGGAAAAAAAACATTTTTTTTGGGTCTACTTCGTGCCACATTCGATGCTGCTGGGGCCCTCATACTCCGTATCTGAACACGGGAGTGACTTTTCCTCGTGTTTGAAGCTCCATTCTACCCATCTAGCAAAGAATTTTAAAGGAAAGACGAGAAAAAAAATTCACGCTTTCCGAGCAGGGCCGGGGTCTTCTGGAAAAAAAACATTTTTTTTTGGGTCTACTTCGTGCCACATTCGAGGCTGCTGTGGCCCTCACACTCCGTATCTGAAGACGGGAGTGGCTTTCCCCGTGTTTAAAGCTCCATTCTACCCGCCTAGCAAAGAAATGTAAATAAAAGACGAGAAAAAAAATTCACGCTTTCCGAGCAGGGCCGGGGTCGTCTGGAAAAAAATCTTTTTTTTTTGGGGCTGCTTCGTGCCACATTCGATGCTTCTGGGGTCCTCATACTCCGTATCTGAGGACGGGAGTGTCTTTTCCTCGTGTTTGAATCTCCATTCTACCCATCTAGCAAAGAAATGTAAAGGAAAGACGAGAAAAAAAATTCACGTTTTACGAGCAGGGATGGGGTCTTCTGGAAAAAAAACATTTTTTTTGGGTCTACTTCGTGCCACATTCGATGCTGCTGGGGCCCTCATACTCCGTATCTGAGGACGAGAGTGGCTTTTCCTCGTGTTTGAAGCTCCATTCTACCCATCTAGCAAAGAAATTTAAAGGAAAGACGAGAAAAAAAATTCACGCTTTCCGAGCAGGGCCGGGGTCGGCTGAAAAAAAAACATTTTTTTGGGGTCTATTTCGTGCCACATTCGAGGCTGCTGGGGCCCTCATACTCCGTTTCTGAGGACGGGAGTGGCTTTTCCTCGCGTTTGAAGCTCCATTCTACCCATCTAGCAAAGAAATTTAAAGGAAAGACGAGAAAAAAAATTCACGCTTTCCGAGCAGGGCCGGGGTCGTCTGGAAAAAAATCATTTTTTTTGGGTCTACTTCGTGCCACATTCGAGGCTGCTGTGGCCCTCATACTCCGTATCTGAGGACGAGAGTGGCTTTTCCTCGTGTTTGAAGCTCCATTCTACCCATCTAGCAAAGAATTTTAGAGGAAAGACGAGAAAAAAAATTCACGCTTTCCGAGCAGGGCCGGGGTCGTCTGGAAAAAAAACATTTTTTTTGGGTCTACTTCGTGCCACATTCGATGCTGCTGGGGCCCTCATACTCCGTTTCTGAGGACGGGAGTGGCTTTTCCTCGTGTTTGAAGCTCCATTCTACCCATCTAGCAAAAAAATTTAAAGGAAAGACGAGAAAACAAAATTCACGCTTTCCGAGCAGGGCCGGGGTCGTCTGGAAAAAACACTTTTTTTTGGGTCTACTTCGTGCCACATTCGATGCTGCTGGGGCCCTCATACTCCGTTTCTGAGGACGGGAGTGGCTTTTCCTCGTGTTTGAAGCTCCATTCTACCCATCTAGCAAAGAATTTTAAAGGAAAGACGAGAAAAAAATTCACGCTTTCCGAGCAGGGCCGGGGTCGTCTGGAAAAAAAAATTTTTTTTGGGTCTACTTCGTGCCACATTCGAGGCTGCTGTGGCCCTCATACTCCGTATCTGAGGACGAGAGTGGCTTTTCCTCGTGTTTGAAGCTCCATTCTACCCATCTAGCAAAGAATTTTAAAAGAAAGACGAGAAAAAAAATTCACGCTTTCCGAGCAGGGCCGGGGTCGTCTGGAAAAAAAACATTTTTTTTGGGTCTACTTCGTGCCACATTCGATGCTGCTGGGGCCCTCACACTCCGTATCTGAAGACGGGAGTGGCTTTCCCCGTGTTTAAAGCTCCATTCTACCCGCCTAGCAAAGAAATTTAAATAAAAGACGAGAAAAAAAATTCACGCTTTCCGAGCAGGGCCGGGGTCGTCTGGAAAAAAAATCATTTTTTTTTGGGGCTGCTTCGTGCCACATTCGATACTGCTGAGGCCCTCATACTCCGTATCTGAGGACGGGAGTGGCTTTTCCTCGTGTTTGAAGCTCCATTCTACCCATCTAGCAAAGAAATTTAAAGGAAAGACGAGAAAAAAAATTCACGCTTTCCGAGCAGGGCCGGATTCGTCTGGAAAAAAATCATTTTTTTTGAGGCTGCTTCGTGCCACATTCGATGCTGCTGGGGCCCTCACACTCCGTATCTGAAGACGGGAGTGGCTTTCCCCGTGTTTAAAGCTCCATTCTACCCGCCTAGCAAAGAAATTTAAATAAAAGACGAGAAAAAAAATTCACGCTTTCCGAGCAGGGCCGGGGTCGTCTGGAAAAAAAACATTTTTTTTGGGTCTACTTCGTGCCACATTCGATGCTTCTGGGGCCCTCACACTCCGTATCTGAAGACGGGAGTGGCTTTCCCCGTGTTTAAAGCTCCATTCTACCCGCCTAGCAAAGAAATTTAAATAAAAGACGAGAAAAAAAATTCACGCTTTCCGAGCAGGGCCGGGGTCGTCTGGAAAAAAATCATTTTTTTTGGGTCTACTTCGTGCCACATTCGATGCTGCTGGGGCCCTCATACTCCGTATCTGAACACGGGAGTGACTTTTCCTCGTGTTTGAAGCTCCATTCTACCCATCTAGCAAAGAAATTCAAAGGAGAGACGAGAAAAAAATTCACGCTTTCCGAGCAGGGCCGGGGTCGTCTGGAAAAAAAAAATTTTTTTGGATCTACTTCGTGCCACATTCGATGCTGCTGGGGCCCTCATACTCCGTATCTGAACACGGGAGTGACTTTTCCTCGTGTTTGAAGCTCCATTCTACCCATCTAGCAAAGAATTTTAGAGGAAAGACGAGAAAAAAAATTCACGCTTTCCGAGCAGGGCCGGGGTCGTCTGGAAAAAAAACATTTTTTTCGGGTCTACTTCGTGCCACATTCGATGCTGCTGGCGCCCTCATACTCCGTATCTGAACACGGGAGTGACTTTTCCTCGTGTTTGAAGCTCCATTCTACCCATCTAGCAAAGAATTTTAGAGGAAAGACGAGAAAAAAAATTCACGCTTTCCGAGCAGGGCCGGGGTCGTCTGGAAAAAAATCATTTTTTTTGAGGCTGCTTCGTGCCACATTCGATGCTGCTGGGGCCCTCATACTCCGTATCTGAGGACGGGAGTGTCTTTTCCTCGTGTTTGAAGCTCCATTCTACCCATCTAGCAAAGAAATTTAAAGGAAAGACGAGAAAAAAATTCACGTTTTACGAGCAGGGATGGGGTCGTCTGGAAAAAAAAACATTTTTTTTTGGGTCTACTTCGTGCCACATTCGATGCTGCTGGGGCCCTCATACTCCGTTTCTGAGGACGGGAGTGACTTTTCCTCGTGTTTGAAGCTCCATTCTAATCATCTAGCAAAGAATTTTAAAGGAAAGACGAGAAAAAAATTCACGCTTTCCGAGCAGGGCCGGGGTCGTCTGGAAAAAAAAAAATTTTTGGGTCTACTTCGTGCCACATTCGAGGCTGCTGTGGCCCTCATACTCCGTATTTGAGGACGAGAGTGGCTTTTCCTCGTGTTTGAAGCTCCATTCTACCCATCTAGCAAAGAATTTTAGAGGAAAGACGAGAAAAAAAATTCACGCTTTCCGAGCAGGGCCGGGGTCGTCTGGAAAAAAATCATTTTTTTTGAGGCTGCTTCGTGCCACATTCGATGCTGCTGGGGCCCTCATACTCCGTTTCTGAGGACGGGAGTGGCTTTTCCTCGTGTTTGAAGCTCCATTCTAATCATCTAGCAAAGAATTTTAAAGAAAAGACGAGAAAAAAAATTCACGCTTTCCGAGCAGGGCCGGGGTCGTCTGGAAAAAAAACATTTTTTTGGGTCTACTTCGTGCCACATTCGAGGCTGCTGTGGCCCTCATACTCCGTATCTGAGGACGGGAGTGGCTTTTCCCCGTGTTTAAAGCTCCATTCTACCCATCTAGCAAAGAAATTTAAAGGAAAGACGAGAAAAAAAACTTCACGCTTTCCGAGCAGGGCCGGGGTCGTCTGGAAAAAAATCATTTTTTTTGGGTCTACTTCGTGCCACATTCGATGCTGCTGGGGCCCTCATACTCCGTATCTGAACACGGGAGTGACTTTTCCTCGTGTTTGAAGCTCCATTCTACCCATCTAGCAAAGAAATTTAAAGGAAAGACGAGAAAAAAAATTCACGCTTTCCGAGCAGGGCCGGGGTGGGAGGGAGAAAAATTGTTTTGTTTTGGGTCTACTTCTTGCCACATTCGATGCTGCTGGGGCCCTCATGCTCCGTATCTGAGGACGGGAGTGGCTTTTCCTCGTGTTTGAAGCTCCATTCTAATCATCTAGCAAAGAATTTTAAAGGAAAGACGAGAAAAAAAATTCACGTTTTACGAGCAGGGATGGGGTCGTCTGGAAAAAAAACATTTTTTTTTGGGTCTACTTCGTGCCACATTCGATGCTGCTGGGGCCCTCATACTCCGTTTCTGAGGACGGGAGTGACTTTTCCTCGTGTTTGAAGCTCCATTCTAATCATCTAGCAAAGAATTTTAAAGGAAAGACGAGAAAAAAATTCACGCTTTCCGAGCAGGGCCGGGGTCGTCTGGAAAAAAAAAAAATTTTGGGTCTACTTCGTGCCACATTCGAGGCTGCTGGGGCCCTCATACTCCGTATTTGAGGACGAGAGTGGCTTTTCCTCGTGTTTGAAGCTCCATTCTACCCATCTAGCAAAGAATTTTAGAGGAAAGACGAGAAAAAAAATTCACGCTTTCCGAGCAGGGCCGGGGTCGTCTGGAAAAAAAATCATTTTTTTTGAGGCTGCTTCGTGCCACATTCGATGCTGCTGGGGCCCTCATACTCCGTTTCTGAGGACGGGAGTGGCTTTTCCTCGTGTTTGAAGCTCCATTCTAATCATCTAGCAAAGAATTTTAAAGGAAAGACGAGAAAAAAAATTCACGCTTTCCGAGCAGGGCCGGGGTCGTCTGGAAAAAAAACATTTTTTTTGGGTCTACTTCGTGCCACATTCGATGCTGCTGGGGCCGTCATACTCCGTATCTGAGGAGGGGAGTGGCTTTTCCTCGTGTTTGAAGCTCCATTCTACCCATCTAGCAAAGAAATTTAAAGGAAAGACGAGAAAAAAAAATTCACACTTTCCGAGCATGGCCGGGGTCGTCTGGAAAAAAAACATTTTTTTTGGGTCTACTTCGTGCCACATTCGATGCTGCTATGGCCGTCATACTCCGTATCTGAGGACGGGAGTGGCTTTTCCTCGTGTTTGAAGCTCCATTCTACCCATCTAGCAAAGAAATTTAAATAAAAGACGAGAAAAAAAAGTCACGCTTTCCGAGCAGGGCCGGGGTCGTCTGGAAAAAAATCAATTTTTTTGGGGCTCCTTCGTGCCACATTCGATACTGCTGGGGCCCTCATACTCCATATCTGAGGACGGGAGTGGCTTTTCCTCGTGTTTGAAGCTCCATTCTACCCATCTAGCAAAGAATTTTAAAGAAAAGACGAGAAAAAAAATTCACGCTTTCCGAGCAGGGCCGGGGTCGTCTGGAAAAAAAACATTTTTTTGGGTCTACTTCGTGCCACATTCGAGGCTGCTGTGGCCCTCATACTCCGTATCTGAGGACGGGAGTGGCTTTTTTTCCCCGTGTTTAAAGCTCCATTCTACCCATCTAGCAAAGAAATTTAAAGGAAAGACGAGAAAAAAAACTTCACGCTTTCCGAGCAGGGCCGGGGTCGTCTGGAAAAAAATCATTTTTTTTGGGTCTACTTCGTGCCACATTCGATGCTGCTGGGGCCCTCATACTCCGTATCTGAACACGGGAGTGACTTTTCCTCGTGTTTGAAGCTCCATTCTACCCATCTAGCAAAGAAATTTAAAGGAAAGACGAGAAAAAAAATTCACACTTTCCGAGCATGGCCGGGGTCGTCTGGAAAAAATTTTTTTTTTTTTTGGGTCTACTTCGTGCCACATTCGATGCTGCTGGGGCCCTCATACTCCGTATCTGAGGACGGGAGTGGCTTTTCCTCATGTTTGTAGCTCCATTCTACCCATCTAGCAAAGAAATTTAAAGGAAAGACGAGAAAAAAAATTCACGCTTTCCGAGCAGGGCCGGGGTCTTCTGGAAAAAAAACATTTTTTTTTGGGTCTACTTCGTGCCACATTCGAGGCTGCTGTGGCCCTCACACTCCGTATCTGAAGACGGGAGTGGCTTTCCCCGTGTTTAAAGCTCCATTCTACCCGCCTAGCAAAGAAATGTAAATAAAAGACGAGAAAAAAAATTCACGCTTTCCGAGCAGGGCCGGGGTCGTCTGGAAAAAAATCATTTTTTTTTGGGGCTGCTTCGTGCCACATTCGATACTGCTGAGGCCCTCATACTCCGTATCTGAGGACGGGAGTGGCTTTTCCTCGTGTTTGAAGCTCCATTCTACCCATCTAGCAAAGAAATTTAAAGGAAAGACGAGAAAAAAAATTCACGCTTTCCGAGCAGGGCCGGGGTCGTCTGGAAAAAAATCATTTTTTTGGGTCTACTTCGTGCCACATTCGAGGCTGCTGTGGCCCTCATACTCCGTATCTGAGGACGGGAGTGGCTTTTCCTCGTGTTTGAAGCTCCATTCTACCCATCTAGCAAAGAAATTTAAAGGAAAGACGAGAAAAAAAATTCACGCTTTCCGAGCAGGGCCGGGGTCGTCTGGAAAAAAATCATTTTTTTTGAATCTGCTTCGTGCCACACTCGATGCTTCTGGGGTCCTCATACTCCGCATCTGAGGACGGGAGTGTCTTTTCCTCGTGTTTGAAGCTCGATTCTACCCATCTAGCAAAGAAATTTAAAGGAAAGACGAGAAAAAAAATTCACGTTTTACGAGCAGGGATGGGGTCGTCTGGAAAAAAAACATTTTTTTTTGGGTCTACTTCGTGCCACATTCGATGCTGCTGGGGCCCTCATACTCCGTTTCTGAGGACGGGAGTGGCTTTTCCTCGTGTTTGAAGCTCCATTCTACCCATCTAGCAAAGAATTTTAAAGGAAAGACGAGAAAAAAATTCACGCTTTCCGAGCAGGGCCGGGGTCGTCTGGAAAAAAAAAAATTTTTGGGTCTACTTCGTGCCACATTCGAGGCTGCTGTGGCCCTCATACTCCGTATCTGAGGACGAGAGTGGCTTTTCCTCGTGTTTGAAGCTCCATTCTACCCATCTAGCAAAGAATTTTAGAGGAAAGACGAGAAAAAAAATTCACGCTTTCCGAGCAGGGCCGGGGTCGTCTGGAAAAAAAACATTTTTTTTGGATCTACTTCGTGCCACATTCGATGCTGCTGGGGCCCTCATACTCCGTATCTGAACACGGGAGTGACTTTTCCTCGTGTTTGAAGCTCCATTCTACCCATCTAGCAAAGAAATTTAAATAAAAGACGAGAAAAAAAATTCACGCTTTCCGAGCAGGGCCGGGGTCGTCTGGAAAAAAAACATTTTTTTGGGTCTACTTCGTGCCACATTCGATGCTGCTGGGGCCCTCATACTCCGTATCTGAACACGGGAGTGACTTTTCCTCGTGTTTGAAGCTCCATTCTACCCATCTAGCAAAGAAATTTAAATAAAAGACGAGAAAAAAAATTCACGCTTTCCGAGCAGGGCCGGGGTCGTCTGGAAAATTTTTTTTTTTTTTTGGGTCTACTTCGTGCCACATTCGATGCTGCTGGGGCCCTCATACTCCGTATCTGAGGACGGGAGTGGCTTTTCCTCATGTTTGTAGCTCCATTCTACCCATCTAGCAAAGAAATTTAAAGGAAAGACGAGAAAAAAAATTCACGCTTTCCGAGCAGGGCCGGGGTCTTCTGGAAAAAAAACATTTTTTTTTGGGTCTACTTCGTGCCACATTCGAGGCTGCTGTGGCCCTCACACTCCGTATCTGAAGACGGGAGTGGCTTTCCCCGTGTTTAAAGCTCCATTCTACCCGCCTAGCAAAGAAATTTAAATAAAAGACGAGAAAAAAAATTCACGCTTTCCGAGCAGGGCCGGGGTCGTCTGGAAAAAAATCATTTTTTTTTGGGGCTGCTTCGTGCCACATTCGATACTGCTGAGGCCCTCATACTCCGTATCTGAGGACGGGAGTGGCTTTTCCTCGTGTTTGAAGCTCCATTCTACCCATCTAGCAAAGAAATTTAAAGGAAAGACGAGAAAAAAAATTCACGCTTTCCGAGCAGGGCCGGGGTCGTCTGGAAAAAAATCATTTTTTTGGGTCTACTTCGTGCCACATTCCAGGCTGCTGTGGCCCTCATACTCCGTATCTGAGGACGGGAGTGGCTTTTCCTCGTGTTTGAAGCTCCATTCTACCCATCTAGCAAAGAATTTTAGAGGAAAGACGAGAAAAAAAATTCACGCTTTCCGAGCAGGGCCGGGGTCGTCTGGAAAAAAAACATTTTTTTTGGATCTACTTCGTGCCACATTCGATGCTGCTGGGGCCCTCATACTCCGTATCTGAACACGGGAGTGACTTTTCCTCGTGTTTGAAGCTCCATTCTACCCATCTAGCAAAGAAATTTAAATAAAAGACGAGAAAAAAAATTCACGCTTTCCGAGCAGGGCCGGGGTCGTCTGGAAAAAAAACATTTTTTTTTGGTCTACTTCGTGCCACATTCGATGCTGCTGGGGCCCTCATACTCCGTATCTGAACACGGGAGTGACTTTTCCTCGTGTTTAAAGCTCCATTCTACCCATCTAGCAAAGAAATTTAAAGGAAAGACGAGAAAAAAAATTCACGCTTTCCGAGCAGGGCCGGGGTCGTCTGGAAAAAAATCATTTTTTTTGAGGCTGCTTCGTGCCACATTCGATGCTTCTGGGGTCCTGATACTCCGTATCTGAGGACGGGAGTGTCTTTTCCTCGTGTTTGAAGCTCCATTCTACCCATCTAGCAAAGAAATTTAAAGGAAAGACGAGAAAAAAAATTCACGTTTTACGAGCAGGGATGGGGTCGTCTGGAAAAAAAAACATTTTTTTTTGGGTCTACTTCGTGCCACATTCGATGCTGCTGGGGCCCTCATACTCCGTTTCTGAGGACGGGAGTGGCTTTTCCTCGTGTTTGAAGCTCCATTCTACCCATCTAGCAAAGAATTTTAAAGAAAAGACGAGAAAAAAAAGTCACGCTTTCCGAGCAGAGCCGGGGTCGTCTGGAAAAAAAACATTTTTTTTGGGTCTACTTCGTGCCACATTCGAGGCTGCTGTGGCCCTCATACTCCGTATCTGAACACGGGAGTGGCTTTTCCCCGTGTTTAAAGCTCCATTCTAATCATCTAGCAAAGAATTTTAAAGGAAAGACAAGAAAAAAATTCACGCTTTCCGAGCAGGGCCGGGGTCGTCTGGAAAAAAAAAAATTTTTTGGGTCTACTTCGTGCCACATTCGAGGCTGCTGTGGCCCTCATACTCCGTATCTGAGGACGAGAGTGGCTTTTCCTCGTGTTTGAAGCTCCATTCTACCCATCTAGCAAAGAATTTTAGAGGAAAGACGAGAAAAAAAATTCACGCTTTCCGAGCAGGGCCGGGGTCGTCTGGAAAAAAATTATTTTTTTTGGGTCTACTTCGTGCCACATTCGATGCTGCTGGGGCCCTCATACTCCGTATCTGAACACGGGAGTGACTTTTCCTCGTGTTTGAAGCTCCATTCTACCCATCTAGCAAAGAAATTTAAAGGAAAGACGAGAAAAAAAAATTCACACTTTCCGAGCATGGCCGGGGTCGTCTGGAAAAAAAACATTTTTTTTGGGTCTACTTCATGCCACATTCGATGCTGCTATGGCCGTCATACTCCGTATCTGAGGACGGGAGTGTCTTTTCCTAGTGTTTGAAGCTCCATTCTACCCATCTAGCAAAGAAATTTAAATAAAAGACGAGAAAAAAAAGTCACGCTTTCCGAGCAGGGCCGGGGTCGTCTGGAAAAAAATCAATTTTTTTGGGGCTCCTTCGTGCCACATTCGATACTGCTGGGGCCCTCATACTCCGTATCTGAGGACGGGAGTGGCTTTTCCTCGTGTTTGAAGCTCCATTCTACCCATCTAGCAAAGAATTTTAAAGAAAAGACGAGAAAAAAAATTCACGCTTTCCGAGCAGGGCCGGGGTCTTCACAAAAAAAAATATTTTTTTTGGGTCTACTTCGTGCCACATTCGATGCTGCTGTGGCCCTCATACTCCGTATCGGAGGACGGGAGTGGCTTTCCCCGTGTTTAAGGCTCCATTCTACCCATCTAGCAAAGAAATTTAAAGAAAAGACGAGAAAAAAAATTCACGCTTTCCGAGCAGGGCCGGGGTCGTCTGGAAAAAAATAATTTTTTTTGGGGCTGCTTCGTGCCACATTCGATACTGCTGGGGCCCTCATACTCCATATCTGAGGACGGGAGTGGCTTTTCCTCGTGTTTGAAGCTCCATTCTACCCATCTAGCAAAGAATTTTAAAGGAAAGACGAGAAAAAAATTCACGCTTTCCGAGCAGGGCCGGGGTCGTCTGGAAAAAAATCATTTTTTTTGGGGCTGCTCCGTGCCACATTCGATACTGCTGGGGCCCTCATACTCCATATCTGAGGACGGGAGTGGCTTTTCCTCGTGTTTGAAGCTCCATTCTACCCATCTAGCAAAGAATTTTAAAGGAAAGACGAGAAAAAAAATTCACGCTTTCCGAGCAGGGCTGGGGTCGTCTGGAAAAAAAAACATTTTTTTTGGGTCTACTTCGTGCCACATTCGAGGCTGCTGTGGCCCTCATACTCCGTATCTGAGGACGAGAGTAGCTTTTCCTCGTGTTTGAAGCTCCATTCTACCCATCTAGCAAAGAAATTTAAAGGAAAGACGAGAAAAAAAAATTCACACTTTCCGAGCATGGCCGGGGTCGTCTGGAAAAAAATTATTTGTTTGGGTCTACTTCGTGCCACATGCGATGCTGCTGGGGCCCTCATACTCCGTATTTGAGCACGGGAGTGGCTTTTCCTCGTGTTTGAAGCTCCATTCTACCCATCTAGCAAAGAATTTTAAAGGAAAGACGAGAAAAAAAATTCACGTTTTACGAGCAGGGATGGGGTCGTCTGGAAAAAAAACATTTTTTTTGGGTCTACTTCGTGCCACATTCGAGGCTGCTGTGGCCCTCATACTCCGTTTCTGAGGACGGGAGTGGCTTTCCCCGTGTTTAAAGCTCCATTCTACCCGCCTAGCAAAGAAATTTAAATAAAAGACGAGAAAAAAAATTCACGCTTTCCGAGCAGGGCCGGGGTCGTCTGGAAAAAAATCATTTTTTTTTGGGGCTGCTTCGTGCCACATTCGATACTGCTGAGGCCCTCATACTCCGTATCTGAGGACGGGAGTGGCTTTTCCTCGTGTTTGAAGCTCCATTCTACCCATCTAGCAAAGAAGTTTTAAGGAAAGACGAGAAAAAAAATTCACGTTTTACGAGCAGGGATGGGGTCGTCTGGAAAAAAAACATTTTTTTTGGGTCTACTTCGTGCCACATTCGAGGCTGCTGTGGCCCTCATACTCCATATCTGAGGACGGGAGTGGCTTTTCCTCGTGTTTGAAGCTCCATTCTACCCATCTAGCAAAGAATTTTAAAGGAAAGACGAGAAAAAAAATTCACGCTTTCCGAGCAGGGCCGGGGTCGTCTGGAAAAAAATAATTTTTTTTGGGGCTGCTTCGTGCCACATTCGATACTGCTGGGGCCCTCATACTCCATATCTGAGGACGGGAGTGGCTTTTCCTCGTGTTTGAAGCTCCATTCTACCCATCTAGCAAAGAATTTTAAAGGAAAGACGAGAAAAAAAATTCACGCTTTCCGAGCAGGGCCGGGGTCGTCTGGAAAAAAATCATTTTTTTTGGGGCTGCTCCGTGCCACATTCGATACTGCTGGGGCCCTCATACTCCATATCTGAGGACGGGAGTGGCTTTTCCTCGTGTTTGAAGCTCCATTCTACCCATCTAGCAAAGAATTTTAAAGGAAAGACGAGAAAAAAAATTCACGCTTTCCGAGCAGGGCTGGGGTCGTCTGGAAAAAAAAACATTTTTTTTGGGTCTACTTCGTGCCACATTCGAGGCTGCTGTGGCCCTCATACTCCGTATCTGAGGACGAGAGTAGCTTTTCCTCGTGTTTGAAGCTCCATTCTACCCATCTAGCAAAGAAATTTAAAGGAAAGACGAGAAAAAAAAATTCACACTTTCCGAGCATGGCCGGGGTCGTCTGGAAAAAAATTATTTGTTTGGGTCTACTTCGTGCCACATGCGATGCTGCTGGGGCCCTCATACTCCGTATTTGAGCACGGGAGTGGCTTTTCCTCGTGTTTGAAGCTCCATTCTACCCATCTAGCAAAGAATTTTAAAGGAAAGACGAGAAAAAAAATTCACGTTTTACGAGCAGGGATGGGGTCGTCTGGAAAAAAAACATTTTTTTTGGGTCTACTTCGTGCCACATTCGAGGCTGCTGTGGCCCTCACACTCCGTATCTGAAGACGGGAGTGGCTTTCCCCGTGTTTAAAGCTCCATTCTACCCGCCTAGCAAAGAAATTTAAATAAAAGACGAGAAAAAAAATTCACGCTTTCCGAGCAGGGCCGGGGTCGTCTGGAAAAAAATCATTTTTTTTTGGGGCTGCTTCGTGCCACATTCGATACTGCTGAGGCCCTCATACTCCGTATCTGAGGACGGGAGTGGCTTTTCCTCGTGTTTGAAGCTCCATTCTACCCATCTAGCAAAGAAATTTAAAGGAAAGACGAGAAAAAAAATTCACGTTTTACGAGCAGGGATGGGGTCGTCTGGAAAAAAAACATTTTTTTTGGGTCTACTTCGTGCCACATTCGAGGCTGCTGTGGCCCTCATACTCCGTTTCTGAGGACGGGAGTGGCTTTTCCTCGTGTTTGAAGCTCCATTCTACCCATCTAGCAAAGAATTTTAAAGGAAAGACGAGAAAAAAATTCACGCTTTCCGAGCAGGGCCGGGGTCTTCACAAAAAAAAATAATTTTTTTTGGGTCTACTTCGTGCCACATTCGAGGCTGCTGTGGCCCTCATACTCCGTATCTGAGGACGGGAGTGGCTTTCCCCGTGTTTAAGGCTCCATTCTACCCATCTAGCAAAGAAATTTAAATAAAAGACGAGAAAAAAAATTCACGCTTTCCGAGCAGGGCCGGGGTCGTCTGGAAAAAAATAATTTTTTTTGGGGCTGCTTCGTGCCACATTCGATACTGCTGGGGCCCTCATACTCCATATCTGAGGACGGGAGTGGCTTTTCCTCGTGTTTGAAGCTCCATTCTACCCACCTAGCAAAGAATTTTAAAGGAAAGACGAGAAAAAAAATTCACGCTTTCCGAGCAGGGCCGGGGTCTTCACAAAAAAAAATATTTTTTTTGGGTCTACTTCGTGCCACATTCGATGCTGCTGTGGCCCTCATACTCCGTATCTGAGGACGGGAGTGGCTTTCCCCGTGTTTAAGGCTCCATTCTACCCATCTAGCAAAGAAATTTAAATAAAAGACGAGAAAAAAAATTCACGCTTTCCGAGCAGGGCCGGGGTCAGAGGGAAAAAAATCATTTTTTTGGGGCTGCTTCGTGCCACATTCGATACTGCTGGGGCCCTCATACTCCATATCTGAGGACGGGAGTGGCTTTTCCTCGTGTTTGAAGCTCCATTCTACCCATCTAGCAAAGAATTTTAAAGGAAAGACGAGAAAAAAAATTCACGCTTTCCTAGCAGGGCTGGGGTCGTCTGGAAAAAAAACATTTTTTTTGGGTCTACTTCGTGCCACATTCGAGGCTGCTGTGGCCCTCATACTCCGTATCTGAGGACGAGAGTGGCTTTTCCTCGTGTTTGAAGCTCCATTCTACCCATCTAGCAAAGAAATTTAAAGGAAAGACGAGAAAAAAAAATTCACACTTTCCGAGCATGGCCGGGGTCGTCTGGAAAAAAATCTTTTTTTTTTGGGTCTACTTCGTGCCACATTCGATGCTGCTGGGGCCCTCATACTCCGTATCTGAGGACGGGAGTGGCTTTTCCTCATGTTTGTAGCTCCATTCTACCCATCTAGCAAAGAAATTTAAAGGAAAGACGAGAAAAAAAATTCACGCTTTCCGAGCAGGGCCGGGGTCTTCACAAAAAAAAATATTTTTTTTGGGTCTACTTCGTGCCACATTCGATGCTGCTGTGGCCCTCATACTCCGTATCTGAGGACGGGAGTGGCTTTCCCCGTGTTTAAGGCTCCATTCTACCCATCTAGCAAAGAAATTTAAATAAAAGACGAGAAAAAAAATTCACGCTTTCCGAGCAGGGCCGGGGTCTTCTGGAAAAAAATCATTTTTTTTTGGGGCTGCTTCGTGCCACATCCGATACTGCTGAGGCCCTCATACTCCGTATCTGAGGACGGGAGTGGCTTTTCCTCGTGTTTGAAGCTCCATTCTACCCATCTAGCAAAGAAATTTAAAGGAAAGACGAGAAAAAAAATTCACGCTTTCCGAGCAGGGCCGGGGTCGTCTGGAAAAAAATAATTTTTTTGGGTCTACTTCGTGCCACATTCGAGGCTGCTGGGGCCCTCATACTCCGTATCTGAGGACGGGAGTGGCTTTTCCTCGTGTTTGAAGCTCCATTCTACCCATCTAGCAAAGAAATTTAAAGGAAAGACGAGAAAAAAAATTCACGCTTTCCGAGCAGGGCCGGGGTCGTCTAAAAAAAAATCTTTTTTTTTGAGGCTGCTTCGTGCCACATTCGATGCTTCTGGGGTCCTCATACTCCGTATCTGAGGACGGGAGTGTCTTTTCCTCGTGTTTGAAGCTCCATTCTACCCATCTAGCAAAGAAATTTAAAGGAAAGACGAGAAAAAAAATTCACGTTTTACGAGCAGGGATGGGGTCGTCTGGAAAAAAAACATTTTTTTTGGGTCTACTTCGTGCCACATTCGATGCTGCTGGGGCCCTCATACTCCGTTTCTGAGGACGGGAGTGGCTTTTCCTCGTGTTTGAAGCTCCATTCTACCCATCTAGCAAAGAATTTTAAAGGAAAGACGAGAAAAAAATTCACGCTTTCCTAGCAGGGCCGGGGTCGTCTGGAAAAAAAAAAATTTTGGGTCTACTTCGTGCCACATTCGAGGCTGCTGTGGCCCTCATACTCCGTATCTGAGGACGAGAGTGGCTTTTCCTCGTGTTTGAAGCTCCATTCTACCCATCTAGCAAAGAATTTTCGAGAAAAAAAATTCACGCTTTCCGAGCAGGGCCGGGGTCGTCTGGAAAAAAAACATTTTTTTTTGATCTACTTCGTGCCACATTCGATGCTGCTGGGGCCCTCATACTCCGTATCTGAACACGGGAGTGACTTTTCCTCGTGTTTGAAGCTCCATTCTACCCATCTAGCAAAGAATTTTAGAGGAAAGACAAGAAAAAAAATTCACGCTTTCCGAGCAGTGCCGGGGTCGTCTGGAAAAAAAACATTTTTTTTGGGTCTACTTCGTGCCACATTCGATGCTGCTGGGGCCCTCATACTCCGTATCTGAACACGGGAGTGACTTTTCCTCGTGTTTAAAGCTCCATTCTACCCATCTAGCAAAGAATTTTAGAGGAAAGACGAGAAAAAAAATTCACGCTTTCCGAGCAGGGCCGGGGTCGTCTGGAAAAAAATTATTTTTTTGGGTCTACTTCGTGCCACATTCGAGGCTGCTGTGGCCCTCATACTCCGTGTCTGAGGACGAGAGTGGCTTTTCCTCGTGTTTGAAGCTCCATTCTACCCATATAGCAAAGAATTTTCAAGGAAAGACGAGAAAAAAAATTCACGCTTTCTGAGCAGGGCCGGGGTCGTCTGGAAAAAAAACATTTTTTTTGGATCTACTTCGTGCCACATTCGATGCTGCTGGGGCCCTCATACTCCGTATCTGAACACGGGAGTGACTTTTCCTCGTGTTTAAAGCTCCATTCTACCCATCTAGCAAAGAAATTTAAAGGAAAGACGAGAAAAAAAATTCACGCTTTCCGAGCAGGGCCGGGGTCGTCTGGAAAAAAAACATTTTTTTTGAGGCTGCTTCGTGCCACATTCGATGCTTCTGGGGTCCTGATACTCCGTATCTGAGGACGGGAGTGTCTTTTCCTCGTGTTTGAAGCTCCATTCTACCCATCTAGCAAAGAAATTTAAAGGAAAGACGAGAAAAAAAATTCACGTTTTACGAGCAGGGATGGGGTCGTCTGGAAAAAAAACATTTTTTTTTGGGTCTACTTCGTGCCACATTCGATGCTGCTGGGGCCCTCATACTCCGTTTCTGAGGACGGGAGTGGCTTTTCCTCGTGTTTGAAGCTCCATTCTACCCATCTAGCAAAGAATTTTAAAGAAAAGACGAGAAAAAAAATTCACGCTTTCCGAGCAGGGCCGGGGTCGTCTGGAAAAAAATCATTTTTTTTGGGTCTACTTCGTGCCACATTCGATGCTGCTGGGGCCCTCATACTCCGTATCTGAGGACGGGAGTGGCTTTTCCTCGTGTTTGAAGCTCCATTCTACCCATCTAGCAAAGAAATTTAAAGGAAAGACGAGAAAAAAAATTCACGCTTTCCGAGCAGGGCCGGGGTCGTCTGGAAAAAAATCATTTTTTTGGGTCTACTTCGTGCCACATTTCGATGCTGCTGGGGCCCTCATACTCCGTATCTGAGGACGAGAGTGGCTTTTCCTCGTGTTTGAAGCTCCATTCTACCCATCTAGCAAAGAAGTTTTAAGGAAAGACGAGAAAAAAAATTCACGTTTTACGAGCAGGGATGGGGTCGTCTGGAAAAAAAACATTTTTTTTGGGTCTACTTCGTGCCACATTCGAGGCTGCTGTGGCCCTCATACTCCGTATCTGAGGACGGGAGTGGCTTTTCCCCGTGTTTAAAGCTCCATTCTACCCATCTAGCAAAGAAATTTAAAGGAAAGACGAGAAAAAAAACTTCACGCTTTCCGAGCAGGGCCGGGATCGTCTGGAAAAAAAAACATTTTTTTTGGGTCTACTTCGTGCCACATTCGAGGCTGCTGTGGCCCTCATACTCCGTTTCTGAGGACGGGAGTGGCTTTTCCTCGTGTTTGAAGCTCCATTCTAATCATCTAGCAAAGAATTTTAAAGGAAAGACGAGAAAAAAATTCACGCTTTCCGAGCAGGGCCGGGGTCGTCTGGAAAAAAATCATTTTTTTGGGGTCTACTTCGTGCCACATTCGATGCTGCTGGGGCCCTCATACTCCGTTTCTGAGGACGGGAGTGGCTTTTCCTCGTGTTTGAAGCTCCATTCTACCCATCTAGCAAAGAAATTTAAAGGAAAGACGAGAAAAAAAATTCACGCTTTCCGAGCAGGGCCGGGGTCGTCTGGAAAAAAATCATTTTTTTGGGTCTACTTCGTGCCACATTTCGATGCTGCTGGGGCCCTCATACTCCGTATCTGAGGACGAGAGTGGCTTTTCCTCGTGTTTGAAGCTCCATTCTACCCATCTAGCAAAGAATTTTAGAGGAAAGACGAGAAAAAAAATTTACGCTTTCCGAGCAGGGCCGGGGTCGTCTGGAAAAAAAACATTTTTTTTGGGTCTACTTCGTGCCACATTCGATGCTGCTGGGGCCCTCATACCCCGTATCTGAGGACGAGAGTGGCTTTTCCTCGTGTTTGAAGCTCCATTCTACCCATCTAGCAAAGAATTTTAGAGGAAAGACGAGAAAAAAAATTCACGCTTTCCGAGCAGGGCCGGGGTCGTCTGGAAAAAAAACATTTTTTTTTGGGTCTACTTCGTGCCACATTCGATGCTGCTGGGGCCCTCATACTCCGTATCTGAGGACGAGAGTGGCTTTTCCTCGTGTTTGAAGCTCCATTCTACCCATCTAGCAAAGAAATTTAAAGGAAAGACGAGAAAAAAAAATTCACACTTTCCGAGCATGGCCGGGGTCGTCTGGAAAAAAAACATTTTTTTTGGGTCTACTTCGTGCCACATTCGATGCTGCTGGGGCCCTCATACTCCGTATCTGAGGACGGGAGTGGCTTTTCCTCGTGTTTGAAGCTCCATTCTACCCATCTAGCAAAGAAATTTAAAGGAAAGACGAGAAAAAAACTTCACGCTTTCCGAGCAGGGCCGGGGTCGTCTGGAAAAAAATCATTTTTTTTGGGTCTACTTCGTGCCACATTCGATGCTGCTGGGGCCCTCATACTCCGTATCTGAGGACGGGAGTGGCTTTTCCTCGTGTTTGAAGCTCCATTCTACCCATCTAGCAAAGAAATTTAAAGGAAAGACGAGAAAAAAAATTCACGCTTTCCGAGCAGCGCCGGGGTCGTCTGGAAAAAAATAATTTTTTTTTGGTCTACTTCGTGCCACATTCGATGCTTCTGGGGCCCTCATACTCCGTATCTGAGGACGGGAGTGGCTTTTCTTCGTGTTTGAAGCTCCATTCTACCCATCTAGCAAAGAAATTTAAAGGAAAGACGAGAAAAAAAATTCACGCTTTCCGAGCAGGGCCGGGGTCTTCTGGAAAAAAACATTTTTTTTGGGTCTACTTCGTGCCACATTCGAGGCTGCTGTGGCCCTCATACTCCGTATCTGAAGACGGGAGTGGCTTTCCCCGTGTTTAAAGCTCCATTCTACCCATCTAGCAAAGAAATTTAAATAAAAGACGAGAAAAAAAATTCACGCTTTCCGAGCAGGGCCGGGGTCGTCTGGAAAAAAACATTTTTTTTGGGTCCACTTCGTGCCACATTCGATGCTGCTATGGCCGTCATACTCCGTATCTGAGGACGGGAGTGGCTTTTCCTCGTGTTTGAAGCTCCATTCTACCCATCTAGCAAAGAAATTTAAAGGAAAGACGAGAAAAAAAATTCACGCTTTCCGAGCAGGGCCGGGGTCGTCTGGAAAAAAACATTTTTTTTGGGTCTACTTCGTGCCACATTCGATGCTGCTATGGCCGTCATACTCCGTATCTGAGGACGGGAGTGGCTTTTCCTCGTGTTTGAAGCTCCATTCTACCCATCTAGCAAAGAAATTTAAAGGAAAGACGAGAAAAAAAAGTCACGCTTTCCGAGCAGGGCCGGGGTCGTCTGGAAAAAAAACATTTTTTTTGGGTCTACTTCGTGCCACATTCGAGGCTGCTGTGGCCCTCATACTCCGTATCTGAGGACGGGAGTGGCTTTTCCCCGTGTTTAAAGCTCCATTCTACCCATCTAGCAAAGAAATTTAAAGGAAAGACGAGAAAAAAAATTCACGCTTTCCGAGCAGGGCCGGGGTCGTCTGGAAAAAAATCATTTTTTTTGAGGCTGCTTCGTGCCACATTCGATGCTTCTGGGGTCCTGATACTCCGTATCTGAGGACGGGAGTGTCTTTTCCTCGTGTTTGAAGCTCCATTCTACCCATCTAGCAAAGAAATTTAAAGGAAAGACGAGAAAAAAAATTCACGTTTTACGAGCAGGGATGGGGTCGTCTGAAAAAAAAACATTTTTTTTTGGGTCTACTTCGTGCCACATTCGATGCTGCTGGGGCCCTCATACTCCGTTTCTGAGGACGGGAGTGGCTTTTCCTCGTGTTTGAAGCTCCATTCTACCCATCTAGCAAAGAATTTTAAAGAAAAGACGAGAAAAAAAAGTCACGCTTTCCGAGCAGGGCCGGGGTCGTCTGGAAAAAAAACATTTTTTTTGGGTCTACTTCGTGCCACATTCGAGGCTGCTGTGGCCCTCATACTCCGTATCTGAGGACGGGAGTGGCTTTTCCCCGTGTTTAAAGCTCCATTCTAATCATCTAGCAAAGAATTTTAAAGGAAAGACGAGAAAAAAATTCACGCTTTCCGAGCAGGGCCGGGGTCGTCTGGAAAAAAATCATTTTTTTGGGGTCTACTTCGTGCCACATTCGATGCTGCTGGGGCCCTCATACTCCGTTTCTGAGGACGGGAGTGGCTTTTCCTCGTGTTTGAAGCTCCATTCTACCCATCTAGCAAAGAAATTTAAAGGAAAGACGAGAAAAAAAATTCACGCTTTCCGAGCAGGGCCGGGGTCGTCTGGAAAAAAATCATTTTTTTGGGTCTACTTCGTGCCACATTCGATGCTGCTGGGGTCCTCATACTCCGTATCTGAGGACGAGAGTGGCTTTTCCTCGTGTTTGAAGCTCCATTCTACCCATCTAGCAAAGAATTTTAGAGGAAAGACGAGAAAAAAAATTTACGCTTTCCGAGCAGGGCCGGGGTCGTCTGGAAAAAAAACATTTTTTTTGGGTCTACTTCGTGCCACATTCGATGCTGCTGGGGCCCTCATACCCCGTATCTGAGGACGAGAGTGGCTTTTCCTCGTGTTTGAAGCTCCATTCTACCCATCTAGCAAAGAATTTTAGAGGAAAGACGAGAAAAAAAATTCACGCTTTCCGAGCAGGGCCGGGGTCGTCTGGAAAAAAAACATTTTTTTTTGGGTCTACTTCGTGCCACATTCGATGCTGCTGGGGCCCTCATACTCGGTATCTGAGGACGAGAGTGGCTTTTCCTCGTGTTTGAAGCTCCATTCTACCCATCTAGCAAAGAAATTTAAAGGAAAGACGAGAAAAAAAAATTCACGCTTTCCGAGCAGGGCCGGGGTCGTCTGGAAAAAAAACATTTTTTTTGGGTCTACTTCGTGCCACATTCGATGCTGCTGGGGCCCTCATACTCCGTATCTGAGGACGGGAGTGGCTTTTCCTCGTGTTTGAAGCTCCATTCTACCCATCTAGCAAAGAAATTTAAAGGAAAGACGAGAAAAAAACTTCACGCTTTCCGAGCAGGGCCGGGGTCGTCTGGAAAAAAATCATTTTTTTTGGGTCTACTTCGTGCCACATTCGATGCTGCTGGGGCCCTCATACTCCGTATCTGAGGACGGGAGTGGCTTTTCCTCGTGTTTGAAGCTCCATTCTACCCATCTAGCAAAGAAATTTAAAGGAAAGACGAGAAAAAAAATTCACGCTTTCCGAGCAGGGCCGGGGTCGTCTGGAAAAAAACATTTTTTTTGGGTCTACTTCGTGCCACATTCGATGCTGCTATGGCCGTCATACTCCGTATCTGAGGACGGGAGTGGCTTTTCCTCGTGTTTGAAGCTCCATTCTACCCATCTAGCAAAGAAATTTAAAGGAAAGACGAGAAAAAAAATTCACGCTTTCCGAGCAGGGCCGGGGTCGTCTGGAAAAAAACATTTTTTTTGGGTCTACTTCGTGCCACATTCGATGCTGCTATGGCCGTCATACTCCGTATCTGAGGACGGGAGTGGCTTTTCCTCGTGTTTGAAGCTCCATTCTACCCATCTAGCAAAGAAATTTAAAGGAAAGACGAGAAAAAAAAGTCACGCTTTCCGAGCAGGGCCGGGGTCGTCTGGAAAAAAAACATTTTTTTTGGGTCTACTTCGTGCCACATTCGAGGCTGCTGTGGCCCTCATACTCCGTATCTGAGGACGGGAGTGGCTTTTCCCCGTGTTTAAAGCTCCATTCTACCCATCTAGCAAAGAAATTTAAAGGAAAGACGAGAAAAAAAAATTCACGCTTTCCGAGCAGGGCCGGGGTCGTCTGGAAAAAAACATTTTTTTTGGGTCTACTTCGTGCCACATTCGAGGCTGCTGTGGCCCTCATACTCCGTATCTGAGGACGGGAGTGGCTTTTCCCCGTGTTTAAAGCTCCATTCTACCCATCTAGCAAAGAAATTTAAAGGAAAGACGAGAAAAAAAACTTCACGCTTTCCGAGCAGGGCCGGGATCGTCTGGAAAAAAAAACATTTTTTTTGGGTCTACTTCGTGCCACATTCGAGGCTGCTGTGGCCCTCATACTCCGTATCTGAGGACGGGAGTGGCTTTTCCCCGTGTTTAAAGCTCCATTCTACCCATCTAGCAAAGAAATTTAAATAAAAGACGAGAAAAAAAATTCACGCTTTCCGAGCAGGGCCGGGGTCGTCTGGAAAAAAATCATTTTTTTTGGGGCTGCTTCGTGCCACATTCGATACTGCTGGGGCCCTCATACTCCATATCTGAGGACGGGAGTGGCTTTTCCTCGTGTTTGAAGCTCCATTCTACCCATCTAGCAAAGAATTTTAGAGGAAAGACGAGAAAAAAAATTCACGCTTTCCGAGCAGGGCCGGGGTCGTCTGGAAAAAAAACATTTTTTTTGGGTCTACTTCGTGCCACATTCGATGCTGCTGGGGCCCTCATACTCCGTATCTGAACACGGGAGTGACTTTTCCTCGTGTTTAAAGCTCCATTCTACCCATCTAGCAAAGAATTTTAGAGGAAAGACGAGAAAAAAAATTCACGCTTTCCGAGCAGGGCCGGGGTCGTCTGGAAAAAAAACATTTTTTTTGGGTCTACTTCGTGCCACATTCGAGGCTGCTGTGGCCCTCATACTCCGTATCTGAGGACGGGAGTGGCTTTTCCCCGTGTTTAAAGCTCCATTCTACCCATCTAGCAAAGAAATTTAAAGGAAAGACGAGAAAAAAAACTTCACGCTTTCCGAGCAGGGCCGGGGTCGTCTGGAAAAAAAAACATTTTTTTTGGGTCTACTTCGTGCCACATTCGAGGCTGCTGTGGCCCTCATACTCCGTATCTGAGGACGGGAGTGGCTTTTCCCCGTGTTTAAAGCTCCATTCTACCCATCTAGCAAAGAAATTTAAATAAAAGACGAGAAAAAAAATTCACGCTTTCCGAGCAGGGCCGGGGTCGTCTGGAAAAAAATCATTTTTTTTGGGGCTGCTTCGTGCCACATTCGATACTGCTGGGGCCCTCATACTCCATATCTGAGGACGGGAGTGGCTTTTCCTCGTGTTTGAAGCTCCATTCTACCCATCTAGCAAAGAATTTTAGAGGAAAGACGAGAAAAAAAATTCACGCTTTCCGAGCAGAGCCGGGGTCGTCTGGAAAAAAAACATTTTTTTTGGGTCTACTTCGTGCCACATTCGATGCTGCTGGGGCCCTCATACTCCGTATCTGAACACGGGAGTGACTTTTCCTCGTGTTTAAAGCTCCATTCTACCCATCTAGCAAAGAATTTTAGAGGAAAGACGAGAAAAAAAATTCACGCTTTCCGAGCAGGGCCGGGGTCGTCTGGAAAAAAAACATTTTTTTTGGGTCTACTTCGTGCCACATTCGAGGCTGCTGTGGCCCTCATACTCCGTATCTGAGGACGAGAGTGGCTTTTCCTCGTGTTTGAAGCTCCATTCTACCCATCTAGCAAAGAATTTTAGAGGAAAGACGAGAAAAAAAATTCACGCTTTCCGAGCAGGGCCGGGGTCGTCTGGAAAAAAAACATTTTTTTTGGATTTACTTCGTGCCACATTCGATGCTGCTGGGGCCCTCATACTCCGTATCTGAACACGGGAGTGACTTTTTCTCGTGTTTAAAGCTCCATTCTACCCATCTAGCAAAGAAATTTAAAGGAAAGACGAGAAAAAAAATTCACGCTTTCCGAGCAGGGTCGGGGTCGTCTGGAAAAAAATAATTTTTTTTGAGGCTGCTTCGTGCCACATTCGATGCTTCTGGGGTCCTGATACTCCGTATCTGAGGACGGGAGTGTCTTTTCCTCGTGTTTGAAGCTCCATTCTACCCATCTAGCAAAGAAATTTAAAGGAAAGACGAGAAAAAAAATTCACGTTTTACGAGCAGGGATGGGGTCGTCTGGAAAAAAAACATTTTTTTTGGGTCTACTTCGTGCCACATTCGATGCTGCTGGGGCCCTCATACTCCGTATCTGAACACGGGAGTGACTTTTCCTCGTGTTTAAAGCTCCATTCTACCCATCTAGCAAAGAATTTTAGAGGAAAGACGAGAAAAAAAATTCACGCTTTCCGAGCAGGGCCGGGGTCGTCTGGAAAAAAAACACTTTTTTTGGGTCTACTTCGTGCCACATTCGAGGCTGCTGTGGCCCTCATACTCCGTATCTGAGGACGGGAGTGGCTTTTCCCCGTGTTTAAAGCTCCATTCTAATCATCTAGCAAAGAATTTTAAAGGAAAGACGAGAAAAAAATTCACGCTTTCCGAGCAGGGCCGGGGTCGTCTGGAAAAAAAAAAATTTTTGGGTCTACTTCGTGCCACATTCGAGGCTGCTGTGGCCCTCATACTCCGTATCTGAGGACGAGAGTGGCTTTTCCTCGTGTTTGAAGCTCCATTCTACCCATCTAGCAAAGAATTTTAGAGGAAAGACGAGAAAAAAAATTCACGCTTTCCGAGCAGGGCCGGGGTCGTCTGGAAAAAAAAACATTTTTTTTGGGTCTACTTCGTGCCACATTCGATGCTGCTGGGGCCCTCATACTCCGTATCTGAACACGGGAGTGACTTTTCCTCGTGTTTGAAGCTCCATTCTACCCATCTAGCAAAGAAATTTAAAGGAAAGACGAGAAAAAAAAATTCACACTTTCCGAGCATGGCCGGGGTCGTCTGGAAAAAAAACATTTTTTTTGGGTCTACTTCGTGCCACATTCGATGCTGCTATGGCCGTCATACTCCGTATCTGAGGACGGGAGTGGCTTTTCCTCGTGTTTGAAGCTCCATTCTACCCATCTAGCAAAGAAATTTAAATAAAAGACGAGAAAAAAAAGTCACGCTTTCCGAGCAGGGCCGGGGTCGTCTGGAAAAAAATCAATTTTTTTGGGGCTCCTTCGTGCCACATTCGATACTGCTGTGGCCCTCATACTCCGTATCTGAGGACGGGAGTGGCTTTTCCTCGTGTTTGAAGCTCCATTCTACCCATCTAGCAAAGAATTTTAAAGAAAAGACGAGAAAAAAAATTCACGCTTTCCGAGCAGGGCCGGGGTCGTCTGGAAAAAAAACATTTTTTTTGGGTCTACACATTCGAGGCTGCTGTGGCCCTCATACTCCGTATCTGAGGACGGGAGTGGCTTTTCCTGGTGTTTAAAGCTCCATTCTACCCATCTAGCAAAGAAATTTAAAGGAAAGACGAGAAAAAAACTTCACGCTTTCCGAGCAGGGCCGGGGTCGTCTGGAAAAAAATCATTTTTTTTGGGTCTACTTCGTGCCACATTCGATGCTGCTGGGGCCCTCATACTCCGTATCTGAGGACGGGAGTGACTTTTCCTCGTGTTTGAAGCTCCATTCTACCCATCTAGCAAAGAAATTTAAAGGAAAGACGAGAAAAAAAATTCACGCTTTCCGAGCAGGGCCGGGGTCGTCTGGAAAAAAAACATTTTTTTTGGGTCTACTTCGTGCCACATTCGAGGCTGCTGTGGCCCTCATACTCCGTATCTGAGGACGAGAGTGGCTTTTCCTCGTGTTTGAAGCTCCATTCTACCCATCTAGCAAAGAAATTTAAAGGAAAGACGAGAAAAAAAATTCACGCTTTCCGAGCAGGGCCGGGGTCGTCTGGAAAAAAAACATTTTTTTTGGGTCTACTTCGTGCCACATTCGAGGCTGCTGTGGCCCTCATACTCCGTATCTGAGGACGAGAGTGGCTTTTCCTCGTGTTTGAAGCTCCATTCTACCCATCTAGCAAAGAAATTTAAAGGAAAGACGAGAAAAAAAATTCACGCTTTCCGAGCAGGGCCGGGGTCGTCTGGAAAAAAATATTTTTGTTGGGTCTACTTCGTGCCACATTCGATGCTGCTGGGGCCCTCATACTCCGTATCTGAGGACGGGAGTGGCTTTTCCTCATGTTTAAAGCTCCATTCTACCCATCTAGCAAAGAAATTTAAATAAAAGACGAGAAAAAAATTCACGCTTTCCGAGCAGGGCCGGGGTCGTCTGGAAAAAAAACATTTTTTTTGGGTCTACTTCGTGCCACATTCGAGGCTGCTGTGGCCCTCATACTCCGTATCTGAGGACGAGAGTGGCTTTTCCTCGTGTTTGAAGCTCCATTCTACCCATCTAGCAAAGAAATTTAAAGGAAAGACGAGAAAAAAAATTCACGCTTTCCGAGCAGGGCCGGGGTCGTCTGGAAAAAAATCATTTTTTTTGGGTCTACTTCGTGCCACATTCGATGCTGCTGGGGCCCTCATACTCCGTATCTGAGGACGGGAGTGACTTTTCCTCGTGTTTGAAGCTCCATTCTACCCATCTAGCAAAGAAATTTAAAGGAAAGACGAGAAAAAAAATTCACGCTTTCCGAGCAGGGCCGGGGTCGTCTGGAAAAAAAACATTTTTTTTGGGTCTACTTCGTGCCACATTCGAGGCTGCTGTGGCCCTCATACTCCGTATCTGAGGACGAGAGTGGCTTTTCCTCGTGTTTGAAGCTCCATTCTACCCATCTAGCAAAGAAATTTAAAGGAAAGACGAGAAAAAAAATTCACGCTTTCCGAGCAGGGCCGGGGTCGTCTGGAAAAAAATATTTTTGTTGGGTCTACTTCGTGCCACATTCGATGCTGCTGGGGCCCTCATACTCCGTATCTGAGGACGGGAGTGGCTTTTCCTCATGTTTAAAGCTCCATTCTACCCATCTAGCAAAGAAATTTAAAGGAAAGACGAGAAAAAACTTCACGCTTTCCGAGCAGGGCCGGGGTCGTCTGGAAAAAAATCATTTTTTTTGGGTCTACTTCGTGCCACATTCGATGCTGCTGGGGCCCTCATACTCCGTATCTGAGGACGGGAGTGACTTTTCCTCGTGTTTGAAGCTCCATTCTACCCATCTAGCAAAGAAATTTAAAGGAAAGACGAGAAAAAAAATTCACGCTTTCCGAGCAGGGCCGGGGTCGTCTGGAAAAAAAACATTTTTTTTGAGGCTGCTTCGTGCCACATTCGATGCTTCTGGGGTCCTGATACTCCGTATCTGAGGACGGGAGTGTCTTTTCCTCGTGTTTGAAGCTCCATTCTACCCATCTAGCAAAGAAATTTAAAGGAAAGACGAGAAAAAAAATTCACGCTTTCCGAGCAGGGCCGGGGTCGTCTGGAAAAAAAACATTTTTTTTGGGTCTACTTCGTGCCACATTCGATGCTGCTATGGCCCTCATACTCCGTATCTGAGGACGGGAGTGGCTTTTCCTCGTGTTTGAAGCTCCATTCTACCCATCTAGCAAAGAAATTTAAAGGAAAGACGAGAAAAAAAATTCACGCTTTCCGAGCAGGGCCGGGGTCGTCTGGAAAAAAAACATTTTTTTTGGGTCTACTTCGTGCCACATTCGATGCTGCTATGGCCCTCATACTCCGTATCTGAGGACGGGAGTGGCTTTTCCTCGTGTTTGAAGCTCCATTCTACCCATCTAGCAAAGAAATTTAAAGGAAAGACGAGAAAAAAAAGTCACGCTTTCCGAGCAGGGCCGGGGTCGTCTGGAAAAAAAACATTTTTTTTGGGTCTACTTCGTGCCACATTCGAGGCTGCTGTGGCCCTCATACTCCGTATCTGAGGACGGGAGTGGCTTTTCCCCGTGTTTAAAGCTCCATTCTACCCATCTAGCAAAGAAATTTAAAGGAAAGACGAGAAAAAAAATTCACGCTTTCCGAGCAGGGCCGGGGTCGTCTGGAAAAAAAACATTTTTTTTGGGTCTACTTCGTGCCACATTCGATGCTGCTATGGCCCTCATACTCCGTATCTGAGGACGGGAGTGGCTTTTCCTCGTGTTTGAAGCTCCATTCTACCCATCTAGCAAAGAAATTTAAAGGAAAGACGAGAAAAAAATTCACGCTTTCCGAGCAGGGTCGGGGTGGGAGGGAAAAAAAACATTTTTTTTGGGTCTACTTCGTGCCACATTCGAGGCTGCTGTGGCCCTCATACTCCGTATCTGAGGACGAGAATGGCTTTTCCTCGTGTTTGAAGCTCCATTCTACCCATCTAGCAAAGAAATTTAAAGGAAAGACGAGAAAAAAAATTCACGCTTTCCGAGCAGGGCCGGGGTCGTCTGGAAAAAAATATTTTTGTTGGGTCTACTTCGTGCCACATTCGATGCTGCTGGGGCCCTCATACTCCGTATCTGAGGACGGGAGTGGCTTTTCCTCATGTTTAAAGCTCCATTCTACCCATCTAGCAAAGAAATTTAAATAAAAGACGAGAAAAAAAATTCACGCTTTCCGAGCAGGGCCGGGGTCGTCTGGAAAAAAATCATTTTTTTTGGGGCTGCTTCGTTCCACATTCGATACTGCTGGGGCCCTCATACTCCATATCTGAGGACGGGAGTGGCTTTTCCTCGTGTTTGAAGCTCCATTCTACCCATCTAGCAAAGAATTTTAAAGGAAAGACGAGAAAAAAAATTCACGCTTTCCGAGCAGGGCCGGGGTCGTCTGGAAAAAAAACATTTTTTTTGGGTCTACTTCGTGCCACATTCGATGCTGCTGGGGCCCTCATACTCCGTATCTGAGGACGGGAGTGGCTTTTCCTCGTGTTTGAAGCTCCATTCTACCCATCTAGCAAAGAAATTTAAAGGAAAGACGAGAAAAAAACTTCACGCTTTCCGAGCAGGGCCGGGGTCGTCTGGAAAAAAAACATTTTTTTTGGGTCTACTTCGTGCCACATTCGAGGCTGCTGTGGCCCTCATACTCCGTATCTGAGGACGGGAGTGGCTTTTCCCCGTGTTTAAAGCTCCATTCTACCCATCTAGCAAAGAAATTTAAAGGAAAGACGAGAAAAAAACTTCACGCTTTCCGAGCAGGGCCGGGGTCGTCTGGAAAAAAATCATTTTTTTTGGGTCTACTTCGTGCCACATTCGATGCTGCTGGGGCCCTCATACTCCGTATCTGAGGACGGGAGTGACTTTTCCTCGTGTTTGAAGCTCCATTCTATCCATCTAGCAAAGAAATTTAAAGGAAAGACGAGAAAAAAAATTCACGCTTTCCGAGCAGGGCCGGGGTCGTCTGGAAAAAAAACATTTTTTTTGGGTCTACTTCGTGCCACATTCGAGGCTGCTGTGGCCCTCATACTCCGTATCTGAAGACGGGAGTGGCTTTCCCCGTGTTTAAAGCTCCATTCTACCCATCTAGCAAAGAAATTTAAATAAAAGACGAGAAAAAAAATTCACGCTTTCCGAGCAGGGCCGGGGTCGTCTGGAAAAAAATCATTTTTTTTTTGGGGCTGCTTCGTGCCACATTCGATACTACTGGGGCCCTCATACTCCGTATCTGAGGACGGGAGTGGCTTTTCCTCGTGTTTGAAGCTCCATTCTACCCATCTAGCAAAGAAATTTAAAGGAAAGACGAGAAAAAAAATTCACGCTTTCCGAGCAGGGCCGGGGTCGTCTGGAAAAAAAACATTTTTTTTGGGTCTACTTCGTGCCACATTCGATGCTGCTATGGCCGTCGTACTCCGTATCTGAGGACGGGAGTGGCTTTTCCTCGTGTTTGAAGCTCCATTCTACCCATCTAGCAAAGAAATTTAAAGGAAAGACGAGAAAAAAAAGTCACGCTTTCCGAGCAGGGCCGGGGTCGTCTGGAAAAAAAACATTTTTTTTGGGTCTACTTCGTGCCACATTCGAGGCTGCTGTGGCCCTCATACTCCGTATCTGAGGACGGGAGTGGCTTTTCCCCGTGTTTAAAGCTCCATTCTACCCATCTAGCAAAGAAATTTAAAGGAAAGACGAGAAAAAAAAATTCACGCTTTCCGAGCAGGGCCGGGGTCGTCTGGAAAAAAACATTTTTTTTGGGTCTACTTCGTGCCACATTCGATGCTGCTGGGGCCCTCATACTCCGTATCTGAGGACGGGAGTGACTTTTCCTCGTGTTTGAAGCTCCATTCTACCCATCTAGCAAAGAAATTTAAAGGAAAGACGAGAAAAAAAATTCACGCTTTCCGAGCAGGGCCGGGGTCTCCAAAAAAAAAAATATTTTTTTTGGGTCTACTTCGTGCCACATTCGAGGCTGCTGTGGCCCTCATACTCCGTATCTGAGGACGGGAGTGGCTTTCCCCGTGTTTAAAGCTCCATTCTACCCATCTAGCAAAGAAATTTAAATAAAAGACGAGAAAAAAAATGCACGCTTTCCGAGCAGGGCCGGGGTCGTCTGGAAAAAAATCATTTTTTTTGGGGCTGCTTCGTGCCACATTCGATACTGCTGGGGCCCTCATACTCCATATCTGAGGACGGGAGTGGCTTTTCCTCGTGTTTGAAGCTCCATTCTACCCATCTAGCAAAGAATTTTAGAGGAAAGACGAGAAAAAAAATTCACGCTTTCCGAGCAGGGCCGGGGTCGTCTGGAAAAAAAACATTTTTTTTGGATCTACTTCGTGCCACATTCGATGCTGCTGGGGCCCTCATACTCCGTATCTGAACACGGGAGTGACTTTTCCTCGTGTTTGAAGCTCCATTCTACCCATCTAGCAAAGAATTTTAGAGGAAAGACGAGAAAAAAAATTCACGCTTTCCGAGCAGGGCCGGGGTCGTCTGGAAAAAAAACATTTTTTTTGGGTCTACTTCGTGCCACATTCGATGCTGCTGGGGCCCTCATACTCCGTATCTGAACACGGGAGTGACTTTTCCTCGTGTTTAAAGCTCCATTCTACCCATCTAGCAAAGAATTTTAGAGGAAAGACGAGAAAAAAAATGCACGCTTTCCGAGCAGGGCCGGGGTCGTCTGGAAAAAAAACATTTTTTTTGGGTCTACTTCGTGCCACATTCGATGCTGCTGGGGCCCTCATACTCCGTATCTGAACACGGGAGTGACTTTTCCTCGTGTTTGAAGCTCCATTCTACCCATCTAGCAAAGAATTTTAGAGGAAAGACGAGAAAAAAAAATGCACGCTTTCCGAGCAGGGTCGGGGTCGTCTGGAAAAAAATAATTTTTTTGGGTCTACTTCTTGCCACATTCGATGCTGCTGGGGCCCTCATACTCCGTATCTGAACACGGGAGTGACTTTTCCTCGTGTTTGAAGCTCCATTCTACCCATCTAGCAAAGAATTTTAGAGGAAAGACGAGAAAAAAAATGCACGCTTTCCGAGCAGGGCCGGGGTCGTCTGGAAAAAAATCATTTTTTTTGAGGCTGCTTCGTGCCACATTCGATGCTTCTAGGGTCCTGATACTCCGTATCTGAGGACGGGAGTGTCTTTTCCTCGTGTTTGAAGCTCCATTCTACCCATCTAGCAAAGAAATTTAAAGGAAAGACGAGAAAAAAAATTCACGTTTTACGAGCAGGGATGGGGTCGTCTGGAAAAAAAACATTTTTTTTGGGTCTACTTCGTGCCACATTCGATGCTGCTGGGGCCCTCATACTCCGTTTCTGAGGACGGGAGTGGCTTTTCCTCGTGTTTGAAGCTCCATTCGTCCCATCTAGCAAAGAATTTTAAAGAAAAGACGAGAAAAAAAAGTCACGCTTTCCGAGCAGGGCCGGGGTCGTCTGGAAAAAAAACATTTTTTTTGGGTCTACTTCGTGCCACATTCGAGGCTGCTGTGGCCCTCATACTCCGTATCTGAGGACGGGAGTGGCTTTTCCCCGTGTTTAAAGCTCCATTCTAATCATCTAGCAAAGAATTTTAAAGGAAAGACGAGAAAAAAATTCACGCTTTCCGAGCAGGGCCGGGGTCGCCTGGAAAAAAAAAAATTTTTGGGTCTACTTCGTGCCACATTCGAGGCTGCTGTGGCCCTCATACTCCGTATCTGAGGACGAGAGTGGCTTTTCCTCGTGTTTGAAGCTCCATTCTACCCATCTAGCAAAGAATTTTAGAGGAAAGACGAGAAAAAAAATGCACGCTTTCCGAGCAGGGCCGGGGTCGTCTGGAAAAAAAGCATTTTTTTTGGGTCTACTTCGTGCCACATTCGATGCTGCTGGGGCCCTCATACTCCGTATCTGAACACGGGAGTGACTTTTCCTCGTTTTTGAAGCTCCATTCTACCCATCTAGCAAAGAAATTTAAAGGAAAGACGAGAAAAAAAAATTCACGCTTTCCGAGCATGGCCGGGGTCGTCTGGAAAAAAATCATTTTTTTTGGGTCTACTTCGTGCCACATTCGATGCTGCTATGGCCGTCATACTCCGTATCTGAGGACGGGAGTGGCTTTTCCTCGTGTTTGAAGCTCCATTCTACCCATCTAGCAAAGAAATTTAAATAAAAGACGAGAAAAAAAAGTCACGCTTTCCGAGCAGGGCCGGGGTCGTCTGAAAAAAAATCAATTTTTTTGGGGCTCCTTCGTGCCACATTCGATACTGCTGGGGCCCTCATACTCCGTATCTGAGGACGGGAGTGGCTTTTCCTCGTGTTTGAAGCTCCATTCTACCCATCTAGCAAAGAATTTTAAAGAAAAGACGAGAAAAAAAATTCACGCTTTCCGAGCAGGGCCGGGGTCGTCTGGAAAAAAAACATTTTTTTTGGGTCTACTTCGTGCCACATTCGAGGCTGCTGTGGCCCTCATACTCCGTATCTGAAGACGGGAGTGGCTTTCCCCGTGTTTAAAGCTCCATTCTACCCATCTAGCAAAGAAATTTAAATAAAAGACGAGGAAAAAAATTCACGCTTTCCGAGCAGGGCCGGGGTCGTCTGGAAAAAAATCATTTTTTTTGGGGCTGCTTCGTGCCACATTCGATACTGCTGGGGCCCTCATACTCCATATCTGAGGACGGGAGTGGCTTTTCCTCGTGTTTGAAGCTCCATTCTACCCATCTAGCAAAGAAATTTAAAGGAAAGGCGAGAAAAAAAATTCACGCTTTCCGAGCAGGGCCGGGGTCTTCTGGAAAAAACTCATTTTTTTTGGGGCTGCTTCGTGCCACATTCGATACTGCTGGGGCCCTCATACTCCATATCTGAGGACGGGAGTGGCTTTTCCTCGTGTTTGAAGCTCCATTCTACCCATCTAGCAAAGAAATTTAAATAAAAGACGAGAAAAAAAATTCACGCTTTCCGAGCAGGGCCGGGGTCGTCTGGAAAAAAATCATTTTTTTTGGGGCTGCTTCGTGCCACATTCGATACTGCTGGGGCCCTCATACTCCATATCTGAGGACGGGAGTGGCTTTTCCTCGTGTTTGAAGCTCCATTCTACCCATCTAGCAAAGAAATTTAAATAAAAGACGAGAAAAAAAATTCACGCTTTCCGAGCAGGGCCGGGGTCTTCTGGAAAAAAAACTTTTTTTTTTGGTCTACTTCGTGCCACATTCGAGGCTGCTGTGGCCCTCATACTCCGTATCTGAAGACGGGAGTGGCTTTCCCCGTGTTTAAAGCTCCATTCTACCCATCTAGCAAAGAAATTTAAAGGAAAGACGAGAAAAAAAAATTCACACTTTCCGAGCATGGCCGGGGTCGTCTGGAAAAAATTATTTGTTTGGGTCTACTTCGTGCCACATTCGATGCTGCTGGGGCCCTCATACTCCGTATCTGAGGACGGGAGTGGCTTTTCCTCGTGTTTGAAGCTCCATTCTACCCATCTAGCAAAGAAATTTAAATAAAAGACGAGAAAAAAAATTCACGCTTTCCGAGCAGGGCCGGGGTCGTCTGGAAAAAAATCATTTTTTTTGGGGCTGCTTCGTGCCACATTCGATACTGCTGGGGCCCTCATACTCCATATCTGAGGACGGGAGTGGCTTTTCCTCGTGTTTGAAGCTCCATTCTACCCATCTAGCAAAGAAATTTAAATAAAAGACGAGAAAAAAAATGCACGCTTTCCGAGCAGGGCCGGGGTCTTCTGGAAAAAAAACATTTTTTTTTGGTCTACTTCGTGCCACATTCGAGGCTGCTGTGGCCCTCATACTCCGTATCTAAGGACAAGAGTGGCTTTTCCTCGTGTTTGAACCTCCATTCTACCCATCTAGCAAAGAATTTTAAAGGAAAGACGAGAAAAAAAATTCACGCTTTCCGAGCAGGGCTGGGGTCGTCTGGAAAAAAAACATTTTTTTTGGGTCTACTTCGTGCCACTTTCGATACTGCTGGGGCCCTCATACTCCGTATCTAAGGACAAGAGTGGCTTTTCCTCGTGTTTGAACCTCCATTCTACCCATCTAGCAAAGAATTTTAAAGGAAAGACGAGAAAAAAAATTCACGCTTTCCGAGCAGGGCTGGGGTCGTCTGGAAAAAAAACATTTTTTTTGGGTCTACTTCGTGCCACATTCGATGCTGCTGGGGCCCTCATACTCCGTATCTGAGAACGGGAGTGTCTTTTCCTCGTGTTTGAAGCTCCATTCTACCCATCTAGCAAAGAATTTTAGAGGAAAGACGAGAAAAAAATTCACGCTTTCCGAGCAGGGCCGGGGTCGCCTGGAAAAAAAAAAAATGTTTGGGTCTACTTCGTGCCACATTCGAGGCTGCTGTGGCCCTCATACTCCGTATCTGAGGACGAGAGTGGCTTTTCCTCGTGTTTGAAGCTCCATTCTACCCATCTAGCAAAGAATTTTAGAGGAAAGACGAGAAAAAAAATTCACGCTTTCCGAGCAGGGCCGGGGTCGTCTGGAAAAAAAACATTTTTTTTGGGTCTACTTCGTGCCACATTCGATGCTGCTGGGGCCCTCATACTCCGTATCTGAGGACGGGAGTGGCTTTTCCTCGTGTTTGAAGCTCCATTCTACCCATCTAGCAAAGAAATTTAAATAAAAGACGAGAAAAAAAAGTCACGCTTTCCGAGCAGGGCCGGGGTCGTCTGGAAAAAAATCAATTTTTTTGGGGCTCCTTCGTGCCACATTCGATACTGCTGTGGCCCTCATACTCCGTATCTGAGGACGGGAGTGGCTTTTCCTCGTGTTTGAAGCTCCATTCTACCCATCTAGCAAAGAATTTTAAAGAAAAGACGAGAAAAAAAATTCACGCTTTCCGAGCAGGGCCGGGGTCGTCTGGAAAAAAAACATTTTTTTTGGGTCTACTTCGTGCCACATTCGAGGCTGCTGTGGCCCTCATACTCCGTATCTGAGGACGGGAGTGGCTTTTCCTGGTGCTTAAAGCTCCATTCTACCCATCTAGCAAAGAAATTTAAAGGAAAGACGAGAAAAAAAATTCACGCTTTCCGAGCAGGGCCGGGGTCGTCTGGAAAAAAAACATTTTTTTTGGGTCTACTTCGTGCCACATTCGAGGCTGCTGTGGCCCTCATACTCCGTATCTGAGGACGAGAGTGGCTTTTCCTCGTGTTTGAAGCTCCATTCTACCCATCTAGCAAAGAAATTTAAAGGAAAGACGAGAAAAAAAATTCACGCTTTCCGAGCAGGGCCGGGGTCGTCTGGAAAAAAAACATTTTTTTTAGGTCTACTTCGTGCCACATTCGAGGCTGCTGTGGCCCTCATACTCCGTATCTGAGGACGAGAGTGGCTTTTGCTCGTGTTTGAAGCTCCATTCTACCCATCTAGCAAAGAATTTTAGAGGAAAGACGAGAAAAAAAATTCACGCTTTCCGAGCAGGGCTGGGGTCGTCTGGAAAAAAATCATTTTTTTTGGGGCTGCTTCGTGCCACATTCGATACTGCTGGGGCCCTCATACTCCATATCTGAGGACGGGAGTGGCTTTTCCTCGTGTTTGAAGCTCCATTCTACCCATCTAGCAAAGAATTTTAAAGGAAAGACGAGAGAAAAAAATTCACGCTTTCCGAGCAGGGCCGGGGTCGTCTGGAAAAAAATCATTTTTTTTGGGGCTGCTTCGTGCCACATTCGATACTGCTGGGGCCCTCATACTCCATATCTGAGGACGGGAGTGGCTTTTCCTCGTGTTTGAAGCTCCATTCTACCCATCTAGCAAAGAAATTTAAAGAAAAGACGAGAAAAAAAATTCACGCTTTCCGAGCAGGGCTGGGGTCGTCTGGAAAAAAAAACATTTTTTTTGGGTCTACTTCGTGCCAAATTCGATGCTGCTGGGGCCCTCATACTCCGTATCTGAGGACGCGAGTGGCTTTTCCTCGTGTTTAAAGCTCCATTCTACCCATCTAGCAAAGAAATTTAAAGAAAAGACGAGAAAAAAATTCACGCTTTCCGAGCAGGGCCGGGGTCGTCTGGAAAAAAAACATTTTTTTTGGGTCTACTTCGTGCCACATTCGAGGCTGCTGTGGCCCTCATACTCCGTATCTGAGGACGGGAGTGGCTTTTCCTCGTGTTTGAAGCTCCATTCTACCCATCTAGCAAAGAAATTTAAAGAAAAGACGAGAAAAAAAATTCACGCTTTCCGAGCAGGGCTGGGGTCGTCTGGAAAAAAAAAACATTTTTTTTGGGTCTACTTCGTGCCAAATTCGATGCTGCTGGGGCCCTCATACTCCGTATCTGAGGACGCGAGTGGCTTTTCCTCGTGTTTGAAGCTCCATTCTACCCATCTAGCAAAGAAATTTAAAGGAAAGACGAGAAAAAAAATTCACGCTTTCCGAGCAGGGCCGGGGTCGTCTGGAAAAAAACATTTTTTTTGGGTCTACTTCGTGCCACATTCGAGGCTGCTGTGGCCCTCATACTCCGTATCTGAAGACGGGAGTGGCTTTCCCCGTGTTTAAAGCTCCATTCTACCCATCTAGCAAAGAAATTTAAATAAAAGACGAGAAAAAAAATTCACGCTTTCCGAGCAGGGCCGGGGTCGTCTGGAAAAAAATCATTTTTTTTTTGGGGCTGCTTCGTGCCACATTCGATACTGCTGGGGCCCTCATACTCCGTATCTGAGGACGGGAGTGGCTTTTCCTCGTGTTTGAAGCTCCATTCTACCCATCTAGCAAAGAAATTTAAAGGAAAGACGAGAAAAAAAATTCACGCTTTCCGAGCAGGGCCGGGGTCGTCTGGAAAAAAAACATTTTTTTTGGGTCTACTTCGTGCCACATTCGAGGCTGCTGTGGCCCTCATACTCCGTATCTGAAGACGGGAGTGGCTTTCCCCGTGTTTAAAGCTCCATTCTACCCATCTAGCAAAGAATTTTAAATAAAAGACGAGAAAAAAAATTCACGCTTTCCGAGCAGGGCCGGGGTCGTCTGGAAAAAAATCTTTTTTTTTTTGGGGCTGCTTCGTGCCACATTCGATACTGCTGGGGCCCTCATACTCCGTATCTGAGGACGGGAGTGGCTTTTCCTCGTGTTTGAAGCTCCATTCTACCCATCTAGCAAAGAAATTTAAAGGAAAGACGAGAAAAAAAATTCACGCTTTCCGAGCAGGGCCGGGGTCTCCAAAAAAAAAAATATTTTTTTTGGGTCTACTTCGTGCCACATTCGAGGCTGCTGTGGCCCTCATACTCCGTATCTGAGGACGGGAGTGGCTTTCCCCGTGTTTAAAGCTCCATTCTACCCATCTAGCAAAGAAATTTAAATAAAAGACGAGAAAAAAAATGCACGCTTTCCGAGCAGGGCCGGGGTCGTCTGGAAAAAAATCATTTTTTTTGGGGCTGCTTCGTGCCACATTCGATACTGCTGGGGCCCTCATACTCCATATCTGAGGACGGGAGTGGCTTTTCCTCGTGTTTGAAGCTCCATTCTACCCATCTAGCAAAGAATTTTAGAGGAAAGACGAGAAAAAAATTCACGCTTTCCGAGCAGGGCCGGGGTCGTCTGGAAAAAAACATTTTTTTGGGGTCTACTTCGTGCCACATTCGATGCTGCTGGGGCCCTCATACTCCGTATCTGAGGACGGGAGTGGCTTTTCCTCGTGTTTAAAGCTCCATTCTACCCATCGAGCAAAGAATTTTAGAGGAAAGACGAGAAAAAAAATTCACGCTTTCCGAGCAGGGCCGGGGTCGTCTGGAAAAAAAACATTTTTTTTGGGTCTACTTCGTGCCACATTCGAGGCTGCTGTGGCCCTCATACTCCGTATCTGAGGACGAGAGTGGCTTTTCCTCGTGTTTGAAGCTCCATTCTACCCATCTAGCAAAGAATTTTAGAGGAAAGACGAGAAAAAAAATTCACGCTTTCCGAGCAGGGCTGGGGTCGTCTGGAAAAAAATCATTTTTTTTGGGTCTACTTCGTGCCACTTTCGATACTGCTGGGGCCCTCATACTCCATATCTGAGGACGGGAGTGGCTTTTCCTCGTGTTTGAAGCTCCATTCTACCCATCTAGCAAAGAATTTTAAAGGAAAGACGAGAGAAAAAAATTCACGCTTTCCGAGCAGGGCCGGGGTCGTCTGGAAAAAAATCATTTTTTTTGGGGCTGCTTCGTGCCACATTCGATACTGCTGGGGCCCTCATACTCCGTATCTGAGGAAGCGAGTGGCTTTTCCTCGTGTTTAAAGCTCCATTCTACCCATCTAGCAAAGAAATTTAAAGGAAAGACGAGAAAAAAAATTCACGCTTTCCGAGCAGGGCCGGGGTCTTCTGGAAAAAAACATTTTTTTTGGGTCTACTTCGTGCCACATTCGATGCTGCTGTGGCCCTCATACTCCGTATCTGAAGACGGGAGTGGCTTTCCCCGTGTTTAAAGCTCCATTCTACCCATCTAGCAAAGAAATTTAAATAAAAGACGAGAAAAAAAATTCACGCTTTCCGAGCAGGGCCGGGGTCGTCTGGAAAAAAATCATTTTTTTTTTGGGGCTGCTTCGTGCCACATTCGATACTGCTGGGGCCCTCATACTCCGTATCTGAGGACGGGAGTGGCTTTTCCTCGTGTTTGAAGCTCCATTCTACCCATCTAGCAAAGAAATTTAAAGGAAAGACGAGAAAAAAAATTCACGCTTTCCGAGCAGGGCCGGGGTCGTCTGGAAAAAAAAACATTTTTTTGGGTCTACTTCGTGCCACATTCGATGCTGCTATGGCCGTCATACTCCGTATCTGAGGACGGGAGTGGCTTTTCCTCGTGTTTGAAGCTCCATTCTACCCATCTAGCAAAGAAATTTAAAGGAAAGACGAGAAAAAAAACTTCACGCTTTCCGAGCAGGGCCGGGGTCGTCTGGAAAAAAATCATTTTTTTTGGGTCTACTTCGTGCCACATTCGATGCTGCTGGGGCCCTCATACTCCGTATCTGAGGACGGGAGTGACTTTTCCTCGTGTTTGAAGCTCCATTCTACCCATCTAGCAAAGAAATTTAAAGGAAAGACGAGAAAAAAAATTCACGCTTTCCGAGCAGGGCCGGGGTCTCCAAAAAAAAAATATTTTTTTTGGGTCTACTTCGTGCCACATTCGAGGCTGCTGTGGCCCTCATACTCCGTATCTGAGGACGGGAGTGGCTTTCCCCGTTTTTAAAGCTCCATTCTACCCATCTAGCAAAGAAATTTAAATAAAAGACGAGAAAAAAAATGCACGCTTTCCGAGCAGGGCCGGGGTCGTCTGGAAAAAAATCATTTTTTTTGGGGCTGCTTCGTGCCACATTCGATACTGCTGGGGCCCTCATACTCCATATCTGAGGACGGGAGTGGCTTTTCCTCGTGTTTGAAGCTCCATTCTACCCATCTAGCAAAGAATTTTAGAGGAAAGACGAGAAAAAAAATTCACGCTTTCCGAGCAGGGCCGGGGTCGTCTGGAAAAAAAACATTTTTTTTGGATCTACTTCGTGCCACATTCGATGCTGCTGGGGCCCTCATACTCCGTATCTGAACACGGGAGTGACTTTTCCTCGTGTTTGAAGCTCCATTCTACCCATCTAGCAAAGAATTTTAGAGGAAAGACGAGAAAAAAAATTCACGCTTTCCGAGCAGGGCCGGGGTCGTCTGGAAAAAAAACATTTTTTTTGGGTCTACTTCGTGCCAAATTCGATGCTGCTGGGGCCCTCATACTCCGTATCTGAACACGGGAGTGACTTTTCCTCGTGTTTAAAGCTCCATTCTACCCATCTAGCAAAGAATTTTAGAGGAAAGACGAGAAAAAAAATTCACGCTTTCCGAGCAGGGCCGGGGTCGTCTGGAAAAAAAACATTTTTTTTGGGTCTACTTCGTGCCACATTCGAGGCTGCTGGGGCCCTCATACTCCGTATCTGAACACGGGAGTGACTTTTCCTCGTGTTTGAAGCTCCATTCTACCCATCTAGCAAAGAATTTTAGAGGAAAGACGAGAAAAAAAATGCACGCTTTCCGAGCAGGGCCGGGGTCGTCTGGAAAAAAAACATTTTTTTTGGGTCTACTTCGTGCCACATTCGATGCTGCTGCGGCCCTCATACTCCGTATCTGAACACGGGAGTGACTTTTCCTCGTGTTTGAAGCTCCATTCTACCCATCTAGCAAAGAATTTTAGAGGAAAGACGAGAAAAAAAATGCACGCTTTCCGAGCAGGGCCGGGGTCGTCTGGAAAAAAAAACATTTTTTTTGGGTCTACTTCGTGCCACATTCGATGCTGCTGCGGCCCTCATACTCCGTATCTGAACACGGGAGTGACTTTTCCTCGTGTTTGAAGCTCCATTCTACCCATCTAGCAAAGAATTTTAGAGGAAAGACGAGAAAAAAAATGCACGCTTTCCGAGCAGGGCCGGGGTCGTCTGGAAAAAAAACATTTTTTTTGGGTCTACTTCGTGCCACATTCGATGCTGCTGGGGCCCTCATACTCCGTATCTGAGGACGAGAGTGGCTTTTCCTCGTGTTTGAAGCTCCATTCTACCCATCTAGCAAAGAATTTTAGAGGAAAGACGAGAAAAAAAATTCACGCTTTCCGAGCAGGGCCGGGGTCGTCTGGAAAAAAAACATTTTTTTTGGATCTACTTCGTGCCACATTCGATGCTGCTGGGGCCCTCATACTCCGTATCTGAACACGGGAGTGACTTTTCCTCGTGTTTGAAGCTCCATTCTACCCATCTAGCAAAGAATTTTAGAGGAAAGACGAGAAAAAAAATGCACGCTTTCCGAGCAGGGCCGGGGTCGTCTGGAAAAAAAACATTTTTTTTGGGTCTACTTCGTGCCACATTCGATGCTGCTGCGGCCCTCATACTCCGTATCTGAACACGGGAGTGACTTTTCCTCGTGTTTGAAGCTCCATTCTACCCATCTAGCAAAGAATTTTAGAGGAAAGACGAGAAAAAAAATGCACGCTTTCCGAGCAGGGCCGGGGTCGTCTGGAAAAAAAACATTTTTTTTGGGTCTACTTCGTGCCACATTCGATGCTGCTGGGGCCCTCATACTCCGTATCTGAGGACGGGAGTGACTTTTCCTCGTGTTTGAAGCTCCATTCTACCCATCTAGCAAAGAAATTTAAAGGAAAGACGAGAAAAAAAAATTCACACTTTCCGAGCATGGCCGGGGTCGTCTGGAAAAAAAACATTTTTTTTGGGTCTACTTCGTGCCACATTCGATGCTGCTATGGCCGTCATACTCCGTATCTGAGGACGGGAGTGGCTTTTCCTCGTGTTTGAAGCTCCATTCTACCCATCTAGCAAAGAATTTTAAAGAAAAGACGAGAAAAAAAATTCACGCTTTCCGAGCAGGGCCGGGGTCGTCTGGAAAAAAAACATTTTTTTTGGGTCTACTTCGTGCCACATTCGAGGCTGCTGTGGCCCTCATACTCCGTATCTGAGGACGGGAGTGGCTTTTCCTGGTGTTTAAAGCTCCATTCTACCCATCTAGCAAAGAAATTTAAAGGAAAGACGAGAAAAAAAACTTCACGCTTTCCGAGCAGGGCCGGGGTCGTCTGGAAAAAAAACATTTTGTTTGGGTCTACTTCGTGCCACATTCGAGGCTGCTGTGGCCCTCATACTCCGTATCTGAAGACGAAAGTGGCTTTTCCTCGTGTTTGAAGCTCCATTCTACCCATCTAGCAAAGAAATTAAAAGGAAAGACGAGAAAAAAAAATTCACACTTTCCGAGCATGGCCGGGGTCGTCTGGAAAAAATAATTTGTTTGGGTCTACTTCGTGCCACATTCGATGCTGCTGGGGCCCTCATACTCCGTATCTGAGGACGGGAGTGGCTTTTCCTCGTGTTTGAAGCTCCATTCTACCCATCTAGCAAAGAAATTTAAATAAAAGACGAGAAAAAAAATTCACGCTTTCCGAGCAGGGCCGGGGTCGTCTGGAAAAAAATCATTTTTTTTGGGGCTGCTTCGTGCCACATTCGATACTGCTGGGGCCCTCATACTCCATATCTGAGGACGGGAGTGGCTTTTCCTCGTGTTTGAAGCTCCATTCTACCCATCTAGCAAAGAAATTTAAATAAAAGACGAGAAAAAAAATGCACGCTTTCCGAGCAGGGCCGGGGTCTTCTGGAAAAAAAACATTTTTTTTGGGTCTACTTCGTGCCACATTCGAGGCTGCTGTGGCCCTCATACTCCGTATCTGAAGACGGGAGTGGCTTTCCCCGTGTTTAAAGCTCCATTCTACCCATCTAGCAAAGAAATTTAAATAAAAGACGAGGAAAAAAATTCACGCTTTCCGAGCAGGGCCGGGGTCGTCTGGAAAAAAATCATTTTTTTTGGGGCTGCTTCGTGCCACATTCGATACTGCTGGGGCCCTCATACTCCATATCTGAGGACGGGAGTGGCTTTTCCTCGTGTTTGAAGCTCCATTCTACCCATCTAGCAAAGAATTTTAGAGGAAAGACGAGAAAAAAAAATTCACGCTTTCCTAGCAGGGCTGGGGTCGTCTGGAAAAAAAAACATTTTTTTTGGGTCTACTTCGTGCCACATTCGAGGCTGCTGTGGCCCTCATACTCCGTATCTGAGGACGGGAGTGGCTTTTCCTCGTGTTTGAAGCTCCATTCTACCCATCTAGCAAAGAATTTTAAAGGAAAGACGAGAAAAAAAATGCACGCTTTCCGAGCAGGGCCGGGGTCGTCTGGAAAAAAAACATTTTTTTTGGGTCTACTTCGTGCCACATTCGAGGCTGCTGTGGCCCTCATACTCCGTATCTGAGGACGGGAGTGGCTTTTCCTCGTGTTTGAAGCTCCATTCTACCCATCTAGCAAAGAATTTTAAAGGAAAGACGAGAAAAAAAATTCACGCTTTCCTAGCAGGGCTGGGGTCGTCTGGAAAAAAAAACATTTTTTTTGGGTCTACTTCGTGCCACATTCGAGGCTGCTGTGGCCCTCATACTCCGTATCTGAGGACGGGAGTGGCTTTTCCTCGTGTTTGAAGCTCCATTCTACCCATCTAGTAAAGAAATTTAAAGAAAAGACGAGAAAAAAAATTCGCGCTTTCCGGGCCGGGCCGGGGTGGAAGGGAAACCATTTTCTTTTTTGGTCTACTTCGTGCCACATTCGATGCTGCTGGGGCCCTCATACTCCGTATCTGAGGACGGGAGTGGCTTTTCTTCGTGTTTGAAGCTCCATTCTACCCATCTAGCGAAGAAATTTAAAGGAAAGACGAGAAAAAAAATTCACGCTTTCCGAGCAGGGCCGGGGTCATCTGGAAAAAAATTATTTTGTTTTGGGTCTACTTCTTGCCACGTTCGATGCTGCTGGGGCCCTCTTGCTCCGTATCTTAGGACGGGAATGTCTTTTCCTGGTGTTTGAAGCTCCATTCTACCCATCTAGTACAGAACTTTAAAGAAAATACGAGAAAAAACTTCTAGCTTTCCGAGCCGGGCCGGGGTGGAAGGGAAACCATTTATTTTTTTTTGATCTACTTCGTGCCACATTCGATGCTGCTGGGGCCCTCATACTCCGTATCTGAGGACGGGAGTGGCTTTTCCTCGTGTTTGAAGCTCCATTCTACCCATCTAGGAAAGAAATTCAAAGGAAAGACGAGAAAAAAATTCACGCTTTCCGAGCAGGGCCGGGGTGGGAGGGAAAAAAATTATTTTTTTTGGTTCTACTTCGTGCCACATTCGATGCTGCTGGGGCCCTCATACTCCGTATCTGAGGACGGGAGTGGCTTTTCCTCGTGTTTGAAGCTCCATTCTACCCATCTAGCAAAGAAATTTAAAGGAAAGACGAGAAAAAAATTCACGCCTTCCGAGCAGGGCCGGGGTCAGAGGGAAAAAAATCATTTTTTGGGTCTACTTCGTGCCACATTCGATGCTGCTGGGGCCCTCATACTCCGTATCTGAGGACGGGAGTGGCTTTTCCTGGTGTTTGAAGCTCCATTCTACCCATCCAGCAAAGAAATTTAAAGGAAAGACGAGAAAAAAAATTCACGCTTTCCGAGCAGGGCCGGTGTGGGAGGGAAAATAATAATTTTTTTGGGTCTACTTCGTGCCACATTCGATGCTGCTGGGGCCCCCATACTCCGTATCTGAGGACGAGAGTGGCTTTTCCTCGTGTTTGAAGCTCCATTCGACCCATCTAGCAAAGAAATTTAAAGGAAGGACGAGAAAAAAAATGCACGCTTTCCGAGCAGGGCCGCGGTGGGAGGGAAAAGAATAATTTTTTTGGGTCTACTTCGTGCCACATTCGATGCTGCTGGGGCCCCCATACTCCGTATCTGAGGACGGGAGTTGCTTTTCCTCGTGTTTGAAGCTCCATTCTACCCATCTAGCAAAGAAATTCAAAGGAAAGACGAGAAAAAAATTCACGCTTTCCGAGCAGGGCCGGGGTCAGAGGGAAAAAAATCATTTTTTGGGTCTACTTCGTGCCACATTCGATGCTGCTGGGGCCCTCATACTCCGTATCTGAGGACGGGAGTGGCTTTTCCTGGTGTTTGAAGCTCCATTCTACCCATCCAGCAAAGAAATTTAAAGGAAAGACGAGAAAAAAAATTCACGCTTTCCGAGCAGGGCCGGTGTGGGAGGGAAAAAAATAATTTTTTGGGTCTACTTCGTGCCACATTCGATGCTGCTGGGGCCCTCATACTCCGTATCTGAGGACGGGAGTGGCTTTTCCTCGTGTTTGAAGCTCCATTCTACCCATCTAGCAAAGAAATTCAAAGGAGAGACGAGAAAAAAATTCACGCTTTCCGAGCAGGGTCGGGGTGGGAGGGAAAAAAATTATTTTTTTGGGTCTACTTCTTGCCACATTCGATGCTTCTGGGGCCCTCATGCTCCGTATCTGAGGACGGGAGTGGCTTTTCCTCGTGTTTGAAGCTCCATTCTACCCATCTAGCAAAGAAATTTAAAGGAAAGACGAGAAAAGAATTCACGCTTTCCGAGCAGGGTCGGGGTGGGAGGGAAAAAAATTATTTTTTTGGGTCTACTTCTTGCCACATTCGATGCTGCTGGGGCCCTCATGCTCCGTATCTGAGGACGGGAGTGGCTTTTCCTCGTGTTTGAAGCTCCATTCTACCCATCTAGCAAAGAAATTTAAAGGAAAGACGAGAAAAAAATTCACGCTTTCCGAGCAGGGTCGGGGTGGGAGGGAAAAAAATTATTTTGTTTTGGGTCTACTTCGTGCCACATTCGATGCTGCTGGGGCCCTCATGCTCCATATCTGAGGATGAGAGTGGCTTTTCCTGGTGTTTGAAGCTCCATTCTACCCATCTAGCAAAGAAATTTAAAGGAAAGACGAGAAAAAAAATTCGCGCTTTCCGAGCAGGGCCGGGGTCGTCTGGAAAAAAATCATTTTTTTGGGTCTACTTCGTGCCACATTCGATGCTGCTGGGGCCCTCATACTCCGTATCTGAGGATGGGAGTGGCTTTTCCTCGTGTTTGAAGCTCCATTCTACCCATCTAGCAAAGAAATTTAAAGGAAAGACGAGAAAAAAAATTCACGCTTTCCGAGCAGGGCCGTGGTCGTCTTGAAAAAAATAATTTTTTTTGGGTCTACTTCGTGCCACATTCGATGCTGCTGGCGCCCTCATGCTCCGTATCTGAGGACGGGAGTGGCTTTTCCTCGTGTTTGAAGCTCCATTCTACCCATCTAGCAAAGAAATTTAAAGGAAAGACGAGAAAAAACATTCACGCTTTCCGGGCAGGGCCGGGGTGGGAGGGAAAAAAATTATTTTGTTTTGGGTCTACTTCGTGCCACATTCGATGCTGCTGGGGCCCTCATGCTCCGTATCTGAGGACGGGAGTGGCTTTTCCTAGTGTTTGAAGCTCCATTCTACCCATCCAGCAAAGAAATTTAAAGGAAAAACGGGAAAAAAAATTCACGCTTTCCGGGCAGGGCCGGTGTGGGAGGGAAAAAAATTATTTTGTTTTGGGTCTACTTCGTGCCACATTCGATGCTGCTGGGGCCCTCACACTCCGTATCTGAGGACGGGAGTGGCTTTTCCTCGTGTTTGAAGCTCCATTCTACCCATCTAGCAAAGAAATTTAAAGGAAAGACGAGAAAAAAAAATTCACGTTTTCCGAGCAGGGCCGGGGTCGTCTGGAAAAAAATTATTTTTTTGGGTCTACTTCGTGCCACATTCGATGCTGCTGGGGCCCTCATACTCCGTATCTGAGCACGGGAGTGGCTTTTCCTAGTGTTTGAAGCTCCATTCTACCCATCTAGCAAAGAAATTTAAAGGAAAGACGAGAAAAGAATTCACGCTTTCCGAGCAGGGTCGGGGTGGGAGGGAAAAAAATTATTTTTTTGGGTCTACTTCTTGCCACATTCGATGCTGCTGGGGCCCTCATGCTCCGTATCTGAGGACGGGAGTGGCTTTTCCTCGTGTTTGAAGCTCCATTCTACCCATCCAGCAAAGAAATTTAAAAGAAAAACGGGAAAAAAAATTCACGCTTTCCGGGCAGGGCCGGGGTCGTCTGGAAAAAAATTATTTTTTTGGGTCTACTTCGTGCCACATTCGATGCTGCTGGGGCCCTCATACTCCGTATCTGAGCACGGGAGTGGCTTTTCCTAGTGTTTGAAGCTCCATTCTACCCATCTAGCAAAGAAATTTAAAGGAAAGACGAGAAAAAAATTCACGCTTTCCGAGCAGGGTCGGGGTGGGAGGGAAAAAAATTATTTTGTTTTGGGTCTACTTCGTGCCACATTCGATGCTGCTGGGGCCCTTATGCTCCGTATCTGAGGACGGGAGTGGCTTTTCCTGGTGTTTGAAGCTCCATTCTACCCATCCAGCAAAGAAATTTAAAAGAAAAACGGGAAAAAAAATTCACGCTTTCCGGGCAGGGCCGGGGTGGGAGGGAAAAAAATTATTTTGTTTTGGGTCTACTTCGTGCCACATTCGATGCTGCTGGGGCCCTTATGCTCCGTATCTGAGGACGGGAGTGGCTTTTCCTGGTGTTTGAAGCTCCATTCTACCCATCTAGCAAAGAAATTTAAAGGAAAGACGAGAAAAAAAAATTCACGCTTTCCGGGCAGGGCCGGGGTGGGAGGGAAAAAAATTATTTTGTTTTGGGTCTACTTCGTGCCACATTCGATGCTGCTGGGGCCCTTATGCTCCGTATCTGAGGACGGGATTGGCTTTTCCTGGTGTTTGAAGCTCCATTCTACCCATCCAGCAAAGAAATTTAAAGGAAAAACGGGAAAAAAAATTCACGCTTTCCGAGCAGGGCCGGGGTCGTCTGGAAAAAAATTATTTTTTTGGGTCTACTTCGTGCCACATTCGATGCTGCTGGGGCCCTCATGCTCCGTATCTGAGGACGGGAGTGGCTTTTCCTCGTGTTTGAAGCTCCATTCTACCCATCTAGCAAAGAAATTTAAAGGAAAAACGGGAAAAAAATTCACGCTTTCCGGGCAGGGCCGGGGTGGGAGGGAAAAAAAATTATTTTGTTTTGGGTCTACTTCGTGCCACATTCGATGCTGCTGGGGCCCTTATGCTCCGTATCTGAGGACGGGAGTGGCTTTTCCTGGTGTTTGAAGCTCCATTCTACCCATCTAGTAAAGAAATTTAAAGGAAAGACGAGAAAAAAATTCACGCTTTCCGAGCAGGGCCGCGGTCGTCTGGAAAAAAAACATTTTTTTGGGTCTACTTCGTGCCACATTCGATGCTGCTGGGGCCCTCATACTCCGTATCTGAACACGGGAGTGACTTTTCCTCGTTTTTGAAGCTCCATTCTACCCATCTAGCAAAGAAATTTAAAGGAAAGACGAGAAAAAAAAATTCACGCTTTCCGAGCATGGCCGGGGTC
>CATOTT010000022.1:0-58390 GCA_951813785.1 Criorhina ranunculi
AACAAGGACAGGAAGAAGTACATTTTTTTTTTTTTTTTTTTTTTCCCCCGAGGGTAGGTGAAAATCTTACATAGACACTATGAGGATAGTGTCTCATAGTAGTGTCAGATTCCTACAGACTAAAAACACCTCCCTTCGATTTAAATTCGTTCGATATTGCAACTAAGTTAAAACTTATCAAGCAATTTTTTTATCACGAAATAAAACGTTTGGCAGGTTACTTTCCAATGAAAGATCCTGCATGTTCCGCAATTTAATCGCGGTTAGTCCTTATCTCGCCAAGTCGCAAGGTTTTGTTCTTTGTAGTCGGCGAAATAAATTGCTATCATCCAAAACAGCTAGGACTGTATTGTTAACATGTCCCATTATTCGGTTTCTATGTTTTCGCGCGAAGCTTCTAGTTTCCGCTTCGATTGCAGGAATTCCGAGATCTCTGTGGATATCGTCGTTTCTGGAATACCACGGTGCTTGGGCAATTTCTCTAAGCACTTTATTTTGGAATGTTTGTATGATATTCGCATTCGTTTTCTTGGTACAACCCCAAAGTTGTATACCGTAGGTCCATACCGGCTTTAGCACTTGCTTGTATAGAAGCAGTTTGTTCTCGGTACTGAGCTGGGAATGTTTTCCGAGTAACCAGTACATTTCTCTATATTTGATTTCGAGTTCTTTGCGTTTCATTTTCACGTGGGAATTCCACTTCAGTTTTGCGTCTAGTGTCATTCCCAGATATTTGGCTTCGTTAGCAAAGGGTATTTGGGCCAAGTTTAGAAAAATTGGCAAGTCATTCGTTTTTTTATATGTGAAGTTCACTTGGACAGATTTAGTTTCGTTGAGGGCAATCCGCCAGTCCCTCGTCCATTCGTTAACTTTATTCAGTGCGCTTTGCAGTTTTGCAGTCGTTTCTTCGACTGTTTTACCTACTGCAAGGATAGCGGTGTCATCGGCAAACGTAGCAAGGGTAGTGCCATCTTCTTTCGGTATATCACGAGTATATAACAGATAGAGAAGCGGCCCAAGAACGCTTCCTTGCGGTACGCCGGCCGAAATTTCTTTAAGCTCCGAGTATTCGTTTCCATGTCTAACACGGAAGAGTCTATTCCCGAGGTACGATTTTAGAATATCGTATAGGCATACAGGGAGAACTTGTCGTAGTTTGCATTTAAGGCCATCGTGCCACACCTTATCAAAGGCTTGCGAGACGTCAAGAAATACGCTTGAGCATATCTTTTTTTCTTCTAGTGCTTTCTCGATTACGTCAGTAATTCTATGCACCTGGTCAATCGTCGAATGCTTACTCCTGAACCCAAACTGGTGGTCAGGGATAAGACTGTTTCCTTCTATAACCGGTTGAAGGCGCCTTAGTAATAGCCTCTCGAAAATTTTGGATATGATTGGAAGAAGCGAGATTGGTCTGTACGATTTTACCTCATTTGGCGGTTTTCCTGGTTTTAAAACCATTATAACTTCCGCAACTTTCCATTGGCTCGGCACGTGTTTTAATCTGAGTGCGGCATTCATTATATGGAGAAGCTTGATTAGTGCTTTCCTAGGTAAAGCTTTGAGAATTTCTCCGGTGATTAAATCATAACCAGGAGCTTTCTTAGGTTTTAAATTCACGATCTCCTGTTTAAGTTCTGTTAGCGTTGCACTTCTGAGTATTAAATCGTCAGACGGTAATTCCGGCCTGTTAATGTCGTCGTAAACCACTTGACCATCGTGCGGTTTGAAGGTTTCTTCCAGATGAGTGGCAAAAACGTTCGCTTTTTCTTTATCTTCCCTTGCCCATTCATTTTGATTTATTTTTAAAGGCGGCGAGGGGATTTTGGGCCTTTTGGTGCCTTTTACAGCTTTCCAAAGTGAGTAATTGGAATCTTTTTTCGCTGTAAGACTTTCAAGGTAAGAGCCTATCGCACGGTTCTTAAAATCCCCAATTGTCTTCTTCAACAAATTGGACAATCGATTCAAATGTGCTTTGTGTTGCGGGGCACGACTCTGTTGCCATTTTTTACGCGCTTTCCTCTTTTCTCTGACCAAATCAATTATTTCCGGAGGATATCGTAAACCGAATTTGTCCGGCGTTTTCCTTGGGTTGGGCGTATTATTCCAGGATGCAAGCTGTATGATCTCAACGAAGCGGTCAACTTCCACCTCAAGTTCATAGGGTGTCGTGAGTGGAACGCTCAGTACAGTATTCTCTTCAGTTTCGTTCTTAAAGCCTTCCCAGTTTGTTGTTCTACCAGTAAGTCTCGCTGGCTCTAGGTTATAGGCTAGTTTTTCGCTCAATGTCAAAATAACTGGGGAATGATCAGACGACAGATCAAAGCTCTCTTCAACTTTTATGTGATTTGTAGATATTCCTTTCACAACGAAAAAGTCGATCAGGTCAGGTATTTTCGAAGGATCAGCTGGCCAGTAAGTCGGTTTGCCCGTCGAGTGGAAATCACAGCTGAACTCCATACCTGCCCCATAGAGTATTCTTCCTTTTTGCGAGATGTATCTAGAACCCCAGAACGTATGTTTCGCATTAAAATCGCCGCCAATAATGAAATTAGTAATAATTAAACACATTAGTAAAATCACTTTTTTCTAGCGTGTAACGCGGAGGACAGTAGATAGATGCGATTTTAAGAGTACGCTGATTGTTTTTAACTCTAATTGTGCACAGTTGCAAGGTTTCAAGCTCTATCTTCAGGTCTTCGAATTGTTCGATGCAGTCTTTAATATACAAAGATGATCCGCCTCTCGCTTTCCCCGAGGGGTGACAAGCGTGGAAATCATTATAGCCTTTGATTTTTAAATGCGATCCATTTTCCACGTGGGTTTCAGTAATCAAGCAAATGTCAATATCTTTTTCACGCATGAATATTTCCAATTCATCGAGTTTTTGCAAAAGTCCGTTTGCATTCCAAGTACATATTTTTATCATTCGTTTTTCATTCATATTCTAGTTGAAGTACGCGTTTTCCGTGAATTACTTTCGAGCTTAACTAACCTATCGAGAATAATTGTATTTATTTTGCTTTGCTCTTCAAGTTTGGACAGAATAACTGAGAAAACGTGAGAAACAGGGTCTGTAGAAATTTCGGCGTTTTTTGGTTTTTCGGATGCCGCGGCCTGAGCGTAAGTCTGCACTCCTGCTGTCCGAGGACCATTACCCGATGGCTTTTCTAATGGTAACTTTCCAGTACCGTTTCTTTTCGGAATAGGTGTCGAGGACTTTTCTGTTGTCACTCTTTCTCTCACCTTTTTGCGCTCAGAACCCGGTGGTTTTGGTTTGAGTACTTTCTCCTGAGCGGTCTTACGCTTTGATTTAGTTAGCGGTTTTGTATTCTGAGGCTTTAGGAGCGCATCTCTCCGTTTTTGCAACTCCTTAGCTACTTCACAGCCTCTATAATTTGCCGGATGCTTTCCCTTACAATTCGCACAGGTTGCGGAGGTTTGTTTGTTTACTCCACAGTCTTGGGAGAGATGATTTCCGGCGCATTTAACACATCGCGGTTCTTTTTTGCAATACATTTGCGTGTGATTAAATCCTTGGCAACGTTTGCACTGCGGAATTATTCTTATATTTCTACGCATGGGCTCAATTTTGACCACGATATTTAGTATAATTTTAATTCGGTAGATATCGTCGATATTATCAGACTTATCGAAGGTAAGCATAAAAAGCGGAAGTCCACGTCTTATCAAGATGTCCTTGTCTATCTCCGATTGTTGCTTCTCCTTCTTGATGATATTAACGGCATCAAGAATTTTAAAGCCTTTGGCTTGAAGGTCGTTCATAACTTCTTCTTTGGTGCATGAGGGGTGGAGTCCCCTTGCTACAACACGATGTGGCCTTTCTGACTTAATTTCGAAGCTATACCACTGGATCTTCTCGGTATTAAGCTTTTGGGATACTCTGCGGTAGTCGTCGTGGTTATCGACGTTAATTTTCCACGCATTATTCCTCAAAGATGTAACCCTAAATTTCGACGTTAACGTTTCTTTGAGGAGGCTGTGCAACATATTATATTCCGCTATCCCGACGACGTTTATTGGTGGCGGTGGACGAGATTGCGCTCGAAGTTGTTTTTCTTGCGGTTCTTTATGATTATCTTCTCTAAGGGGTTCGACTTCGGGCGAAGAACCGGCTCTTCGTTTCTTACTAGGTCTTTTCTTTGGGACCCGATTCGTTTCGCGTTCTAGCTCTTCTTCGTCGGTGTGGTATTCCGGAATAGCTAAGCGTGTTGGAGTACATTCGCGTTCTTTCTGCAAATGTGTTTCCCTTAGGAACTTATTTTCTTCTTTTAATAAGTCTATCTCTTTCTTAAGATCTTGATAGAGTAGATCCATTTCGTTAAGCTTGTTTCGGAGTGCTTTATTTTCTTCCTCGAAGCTTTTATAATTCTCTGAGTCCCGTTTTTCGCGCGCTGGCGCTCCCGGCGGACTTCTTTTCCCGGAGTTATTCGATCTTGGTGGAGGAGATCGAGATACCCTTGAGCTTTTTGAAAAAGGGTCATTGGATTGCAATAAGTGGCTCTCCCCAGAATCCGTAGCGCCGACCTCCGAAGAGGGTGGATTTTCCAGTAAAGCTGGACTGCCACCTGGGGTATTATATCTTTTCGTTTTGTTCATTGCATTTTTTGTATACACTATATACTCGGTATACGGAGATTGGATTTTAGTCGCCTCTTACGACAGGCATGCCTACCTCGGGTATATTCTAAGCCCTACCCGAAGAGTTAAAGAAGTACATGCAAAACTGCCAGAAGTGGACACAAAATATAAGAAAAAAATACGAACAAGAACAGGAAGAAGAACATGCAAAACTGTCAGAAGTGGGCACGTAATATAAGAAAAACCTACGAACAAGGACAGGTAGAATTTTATGCAAAACTCTCAGAAGGGGACACAAGATATAAGAAAAACATACGAACAAGGACATTTAGAAGTACATGCAAGCCTGCCAGAAGTGGACACAAAATATGAGAAAAATATACGAACAAGGACAGGAAGAAATACATGCAAACTGCCAGAAGTGGACACAAAATATAAGAAAAACATACGAAGAAGGAAAGGTAGAAGTACATGCAAACTGTCAGAAGTGGTCACAAAATATAAGGAAATCATACGAACAAGGACAGGTAGAAGTGCATGCAAAACTGCCAGAAGTGGACACAAAATATAAGAAAAACATACGAACAACGACAGGTAGAAGTACAAGCAATTGTGCCAGAAGTGGACACAAAATATAAGAAAAACATACGAACAAGGACATTTAGAAGTACATGCAAAACTGCCAGAAGTGGACACAAAATACGAGAAAAACATACGAACAATAACTGGAAGAAGTACATGCAAAACTGTCAAAAGTGGACACAAAATATAAGAAAAACATACGAACAAGGACAGGTAGGAGTACATGCAAAACACAGAGAGGTGGGCACAAAATATAAGAACAACATACGAACAAGGACAGGTAGAAGTACATGCAAAACTGTCAGAAGTGGACACAAAATATAAGAAAAACATACGAACAAGGACAGGTAGAAGTACATGCAAACTGCCAGAAGTGGACACAAAATATAAGATAAACATACTGTAACGTGTTTGCCGGTTCGCAATGATAAAACTTTTTCTCCTTTCTGATTCTATTTGTCTTTATTAAATCTTTTCACAAACAACTGATTATCTTTTATTTATTTCAACAATATTCAACTCTTTAAATCCAATTATTCACAACTCTTTTATTCCAAGCAACTTAAGCAATTAATCTCAATCAAATTCTTCTGTAATTTTAATTCACTATTAAAATCTCTATCCAAATCACTTTTCAACTGTATCTCTAATAAATCTCAAGTCAACTGTGTCCATGCTCTCAATGCTCGTAGTATTTATACCCGAGATACGAGTCCAGAATCTTCCTTCCTGGCGACGATTTGCCCATCTAGTGAGATATCGATAGTTCTGGAACGTGCCTGAGGTAAGTACTAGAAAATTCCTGAAGGTTCTTATAATTGCTGAATGCACTTAAATTTAGCACTAATCCCCCAATAGATGTCGCTGATCGATATCTAAAATGTCTAAATGTCGCTAATACAGTTGATATAACAATTCCGCTAAATGTCGCTAATGCAGTCGATATTACACTGCCCCCCTCCTAAACTTGTTCGTCCCGAACAAGAGCATCGGCGTTGTTTCCATGGTAACGATGTAGGCGATCCACATGTATGATTTTCAACTTGCCTCTTAGTCCCCGTTGAATTCTGTAGACAACATCGTTGATTCGTGTAACCACTGTATAGGGACCCTCCCAGTCCTGCTGCAGCTTCGGAGACCTCCCTTTTTGTCGATGTGGGTTGTACAGCCATACCAGATCTCCTTCCCGAAATCCTGACGTCGTTGTCTTCGCGTCGTACCTGGTCTTCATGCGGTCACTGGCTATCTTAATCTTCGTCCTAGTTCTTTGGTGTATGTCGGCGATCCTTTCCCTTAGGCCTGCCACATATTCTTCTTCCGATTTCGGCTCATCCGTGGGGGAACCAAATTTCACCTCACTAGGTAGCCGGACAGGTTGACCAAAAAGGATTTCGGACGGAGTGTGTCCCGTTGAACTGTGAACTGCATTACGGTAAGCCATCAGGAACAAGGGAATATGTCGATCCCAGTCACGTTGGTAATCACTCACGACTTTGGAGAGATGTTCATTCAATGTCCTGTTGAACCGTTCTACCATCCCGTCGGACTGTGGGTGAAGTGGAGTCGTTCTGGTCTTTTTGATTCCGAGTAGTTGACACGTTTCCTGAAATAGCTTGGACTCGAAGTTCCGTCCTTGATCCGAGTGCAGTTCCATGGGTACGCCAAACCTGCTCACCCAGTTGTCGACAATCTTTTCTACGACGGTCTTAGCCTCCTGGTTGGGAATCGCGAACGCTTCAGGCCACTTGCTGAAGTAGTCCATAACAACTAAGATGTATCGGTTGCCCTGGTCGGTTTCCGGGAACGGCCCTGCGATGTCGACAGCGATTCGTTCAAACGGTGCACTCACGTTGTACTGATGCATCTTTCCCCGGGTTTTCACGCTTGGTCCCTTGCTCGCTGCACACGTGACGCACTTTCGACACCAGCTCTCGATGTCGTCTCTCGCACTGAGCCAGTAGAATCGTTCCCGTACTTTATCCAGCGTTTTATTTACACCCAGGTGTCCTCCGGATACGCCATCGTGCATTTCCTGCAGCACTTCATGCACTTTTGAACGTGGCACCACGAGCTTCATCCTACACGTCTTTCCATCGGGCATCTCCCATTTCCGCCTCAAGATGCCGTCTTGAACATGTAGAGAGTCCCATTGTGCCCAATATGCTTTGAGGGTAGGGCTTCTATCGGAGATATCTCGACCATCAGGTTTCTCCATGTTTTCCTTCCAAGCTAGTATCGGCTCGATATCCGGGTCTTCCTTTTGAGCGTTCCGGATCTCCTCGGTACTCCAACCGATGATGGGCTCAGCTCTAACTACTTGGACGGGAACGATCTCTTTCTCCTCCTTTCGTACACAATGCTTACAGTCGGCTTTACAAGGTCGTCGCGACAAGGCATCCGCGTTTGAGTGGAGTTTTCCCTTGCGATGCTGTATTTCGAACTCGTACATCTGCAATCGCTCTGTCCACCTCGCGATCTGACCCTCCGGATTTTTGAACTGCAACAACCATTTTAGAGCTGCATGATCTGTACGTAGGAGGAACTTTTGACCGTAGAGGTACTTGTGGAAATGTTTCGTCGCCATAATCAAAGCAAGAAGTTCCCGTCTTGTTACACAGTAGTTCCGTTCTGGTTTGGAGAGTACCTTACTGAAATAGGCCACTACCTTCTCCTGGCCATCATGCACCTGCGAAAGGACAGCTCCGATCCCAACATTACTGGCATCTGCATCTACGATAAACATCTTGTCCGGGATGGGGTAGGCCAGTATTGGAGCCTCACATAGTTGTTGTTTAAGTTGCCGAAAACTCTGCTCGCATTCGCCTGACCACTTAAATTGTTTTCCCTTTTCCGTCAACTGGTGCAGGCTCTTCGCAATTTTGGCAAAATCCTTTACGAACCGTCGGTAGTATGTGGCGAGGCCAAGGAAGCTCCTCAATTGGTGTTTGTCTTTGGGAACTGGCCAGTTTTTAACGGCTTCAACATTGTCCGGATCTGTTCTCACTCCCTCTGACGAAATAATGTGACCTAGATACTTCACTTCTCGTTTAAAGAGCGCACATTTCTTCGAGTTGAGTTTCAAGTGGGCATTGCGTAAGCGTTTGAAGACTTCCCTTAGGTTGTCTCGATGTTCCGCAAACGTTTTTCCCACCACAATGACATCGTCCAGATACACCAAGCAGGTTTTCCAGGTTAGTCCATGCAGGACGCGTTCCATCAGACGCTCGAAAGTTGCCGGAACGTTGCACAAACCAAATGGCATGACTGTAAACTCCCACAGTCCATTTCCGGCAGTGAATGCGGTTTTCTCGCGGTCTTCTGGGTGAATCTGCACTTGCCAATAGCCGCTCTTTAGATCGAGAGTGGAGAACCATTGGGCTCCAGAGAGGGTGTCCAGTGTGTCATCGATCCGGGGCAAAGGGTAACTATCCTTTTTGGTAGCATCATTCAGCCTGCGGTAGTCCACGCAGAATCGGGTGCTGCCGTCCTTCTTCTTGACTAGTACAATAGGCGATGCCCACGGGCTCTGGGAACTTTCAATTAGCCCTTCTTTCTCCATCGACGAAACCATCTCCGCAACCTCTGTCTGCTTTGCTAATGGGAGTCGCCTGGCAGGCTGTCTAATCGGTCTAGCATCCCCGGTGTCTATGCGGTGCTGTACTAAGTGTGTTCGGCCGTGGTCCCCATCTTGTAACGCAAATATGTCAGCAAACTCACCGAGTAGATTCGCTGCCATGCTTCGCTGCTTCTGATTAAGTTCACAATGTTGAAAGATGGTCTTCCGTAGTTCCGCCAAACTGTATGACGGAACCGGCTTCACAGGCTCCTCTTCAGTTGCTGCTGAGATCGCGGAAATCGGTACGCATTCTCCAATCACTTCCCCTCGCTTTAATTTGACGCTGTAGTTTTTCGGGTTCATGAGCCTTACTGGTACCATGTTGTTCTTTGGTTCCACTAGAATTCTTCCCACGATGTAGTTCTGGGAGTCTTTTTGGTTATCTGGCTCAATGAGGAAGAATCGATGGTTCCCAGGATCACCCTCCAAATTTGTCCAAATTACTGTCTCTGCAGAGGGTGGCAAAATGTCGTCCTTGCTGATAACCGACCTGAGATTTACTGTGCCTTTGTTTCCGTACACCATAGGAATCTCCACATGTCGATACCTCAGCACCTGCATTCCGATGTCCAGGATGATCTTGTGTGCTTCCATAAAGTCCACCCCGATGATGCAGTCGTCGCATATGTCAGCCACCAGGAACACGTGTGAGAATGTTAAGCCTGCTATTTGTATTCTCAGGCGAACTTCTCCGTAGATTTTTGCTGATTCTCCTGTCGCAGTCCTCAGGCAGTAGCAACTGGTGTTGTGTAGCCATGAATTCCGGACGAGATCCCTCCTTACGATGGAAGCCGTGGCACCGGTGTCTATGGTAGCCACGCACTTGCTGTCGCCCATAATTGCTTCCACGGTCAAGCTTTTGTTGCATCGCTTGGTTTGGGAGACTTGGATGGTGGTTCTGGGGCCATCGATTCCAGAAACCAACTTCTGCCCCGCGAAGTTGGCTCTTAAGCATTTCCCGAATGAGAAGCTTGACCAGCAGGACGGATGTTATCCCCGCTGGATGCTTCTTCGTCGCGTCTCCGGCTAGCACAATGCGGACAGCTTCCGTTTCTTCGTGGTGCTCTGCACTGCCGTTGTAGATGTCCAATCTTGTTGCAATTCCAGCAACGAATCTGCCGTTCTGCGGCGTTATTTTGGCGCTCGACGTCCACTCTCTGGCAGGAGCATTCCTCGGTGATTATTTCCCTGACACGATGGATTCTCTGGGAGGCCTGATCTGCTGCCTCCATTGTCAGGGCAAAAGCCAAAGCCTCAGCAAGTGTTTTCTTCCCAGCCATTCGTACAGCCGTTTGTAGTTTGTCGTCGGCAATGGCTTGGATAAACGCTTCGGTTGCCATCTCGTTGATGATCTCCTTTCCAGTATTGGGGTAGGACAGATGTGCCAGACGTTCCACATCTGCCTGCAGCTGCTGCAGTGTCTCTCCCTTCATTTGAGCCCTTCGGCGCAACTGGACCCTGTACACTTGTTGCATGTGGTCATCGCCGAATCGCATCTCAATGGCCTTCACTAGCAAACCGTAGTCGCGATGTTTGTCGTCCGCAAGAGTTTGGAGTAGTTCGGCGGCTGAGCCTCGGAGTGCAAGTGTGAGTGCAATCGATTTTTCTTCCTCGTCCCAATTGTTGGCCAATGCGGCAGCTTCAAATTGTTTCTTGTATATAGGCCATGATGTTTGACCATCGAATACCGGGGGCTGCATTTCCTTTCTTCTCGGACCTTCGATTGAACTCACGCGAAGTTTTTGCCTCTTCACACCGTCGAGTTCATTGGTCAGATGTTTGAATTGTTTTTCCATTTCTTCGTACTGACCTCCGAATTTCGCTTCCAATCTCTTTTCGACATCTTCGATTTGTTGGTCGATGGCCTCGAATTTGACGTCCAGGCTTTCGAATTTACCGTCCAGAACATCGAATTTGGCGTCGAGCTTGGCGTCCAGAGAGTTCTTTTGCTCGTCTAACCTGGCGTCTATTGAGTTCTTCTGTTCGTCGAACCTGGCGTCTATTGAGTTCTTCTGTTCGTCGGACTTCTTGCTCTGCTCATCGAACTTGGCGTCCATGCCGTTCTTCGTCTCGGTGAGCAGTTTGAACAGCGCAGACATGTCAATCGTTGCACTTACAGTCTCCTCCTCCTCTACATCAAATAGCTCAGTTTCGGGGTCTCCACCGTCTTCCACCACAGCATTCTGCAGCCGGAGCACTAATTCGCTTTTTAGCCCACTGGTCTGAAGATTTCTCTTACTCAGCTCTGCTTTTAACTGGACCAGGGACAAATTTTTCAATTTACGACCCATTTCTGTTCAAATTTCAAACACTTCTCAAATTTCACCACTGTTCTCTTGTTCAGAAACTGTGTCTTAAAGGTTCTTATCACTCTGAAAAAGTTTTATCCCACTTCTGACACCAAATGTAACGTGTTTGCCGGTTCGCAATGATAAAACTTTTTCTCCTTTCTGATTCTATATGTCTTTATTAAATCTATTCACAAACAACTGATTATCTTTTATTTATTTCAACAATATTCAACTCTTTAAATCCAATTATTCACAACTCTTTTATTCCAAGCAACTTAAGCAATTAATCTCAATCAAATTCTTCTGTAATTTTAATTCACTATTAAAATCTCTATCCAAATCACTTTTCAACTGTATCTCTAATAAATCTCAAGTCAACTGTGTCCATGCTCTCAATGCTCGTAGTATTTATACCCGAGATACGAATCCAGAATCTTCCTTCTTGGCGACGATTTGCCCATCTAGTGAGATATCGATAGTTCTGGAACGTGCCTGAGGTAAGTACTAGAAAATTCCTGAAGGTTCTTATAATTGCTGAATGCACTTAAATTTAGCACTAATCCCCCAATAGATGTCGCTGATCGATATCTAAATTGTCTAAGTGTCGCTAATACAGTTGATATAACAATTCCACTAAATGTCGCTAATGCAGTCGATATTACACTGCCCCCCTCCTAAACTTGTTCGTCCCGAACAAGAGCATCGGCGTTGTTTCCATGGTAACGATGTAGGCGATCCACATGTATGATTTTCAACTTGCCTCTTAGTCCCCGTTGAATTCTGTAGACAACATCGTTGATTCGTGTAACCACTGTATAGGGGCCCTCCCAGTCCTGCTGCAGCTTCGGAGACCTCCCTTTTTGTCGATGTGGGTTGTACAGCCATACCAGATCTCCTTCCCGAAATCCTGACGTCGTTGTCTTCGCGTCGTACCTGGTCTTCATGCGGTCACTGGCTATCTTAATCTTCGTCCTAGTTCTTTGGTGTATGTCGGCGATCCTTTCCCTTAGGTCTGCCACATATTCTTCTTCCGATTTCGGCTCATCCGTGGGGGAACCAAATTTCACCTCACTAGGTAGCCGGACAGGTTGACCAAAAAGGATTTCGGACGGAGTGTGTCCCGTTGAACTGTGAACTGCATTACGGTAAGCCATCAGGAACAAGGGAATATGTCGATCCCAGTCACGTTGGTAATCACTCACGACTTTGGAGAGATGTTCATTCAATGTCCTGTTGAACCGTTCTACCATCCCGTCGGACTGTGGGTGAAGTGGAGTCGTTCTGGTCTTTTTGATTCCGAGTAGTTGACACGTTTCCTGGAATAGCTTGGACTCGAAGTTCCGTCCTTGATCCGAGTGCAGTTCCATGGGTACGCCAAACCTGCTCACCCAGTTGTCGACAATCTTTTCTACGACGGTCTTAGCCTCCTGGTTGGGAATCGCGAACGCTTCAGGCCACTTGCTGAAGTAGTCCATAACAACTAAGATGTATCGGTTGCCCTGGTCGGTTTCCGGGAACGGCCCTGCGATGTCGACAGCGATTCGTTCAAACGGTGCACTCACGTTGTACTGATGCATCTTTCCCCGGGTTTTCACGCTTGGTCCCTTGCTCGCTGCACACGTGACGCACTTTCGACACCAGCTCTCGATGTCGTCTCTCGCACTGAGCCAGTAGAATCGTTCCCGTACTTTATCCAGCGTTTTATTTACACCCAGGTGTCCTCCGGATACGCCATCGTGCATTTCCTGCAGCACTTCATGCACTTTTGAACGTGGCACCACGAGCTTCATCCTACACGTCTTTCCATCGGGCATCTCCCATTTCCGCCTCAAGATGCCGTCTTGAACATGTAGAGAGTCCCATTGTGCCCAATATGCTTTGAGGGTAGGGCTTCTATCGGAGATATCTCGACCATCAGGTTTCTCCATGTTTTCCTTCCAAGCTAGTATCGGCTCGATATCCGGGTCTTCCTTTTGAGCGTTCCGGATCTCCTCGGTACTCCAACCGATGATGGGCTCAGCTCTAACTACTTGGACGGGAACGATCTCTTTCTCCTCCTTTCGTACACAATGCTTACAGTCGGCTTTACAAGGTCGTCGCGACAAGGCATCCGCGTTTGAGTGGAGTTTTCCCTTGCGATGCTGTATTTCGAACTCGTACATCTGCAATCGCTCTGTCCACCTCGCGATCTGACCCTCCGGATTTTTGAACTGCAACAACCATTTTAGAGCTGCATGATCTGTACGTAGGAGGAACTTTTGACCGTAGAGGTACTTGTGGAAATGTTTCGTCGCCATAATCAAAGCAAGAAGTTCCCGTCTTGTTACACAGTAGTTCCGTTCTGGTTTGGAGAGTACCTTACTGAAATAGGCCACTACCTTCTCCTGGCCATCATCCACCTGCGAAAGGACAGCTCCGATCCCAACATTACTGGCATCTGCATCTACGATAAACATCTTGTCCGGGATGGGGTAGGCCAGTATTGGAGCCTCACATAGTTGTTGTTTAAGTTGCCGAAAACTCTGCTCGCATTCGCCTGACCACTTAAATTGTTTTCCCTTTTCCGTCAACTGGTGCAGGCTCTTCGCAATTTTGGCAAAATCCTTTACGAACCGTCGGTAGTATGTGGCGAGGCCAAGGAAGCTCCTCAATTGGTGTTTGTCTTTGGGAACTGGCCAGTTTTTAACGGCTTCAACTTTGTCCGGATCCGTTCTCACTCCCTCTGACGAAATAATGTGACCTAGATACTTCACTTCTCGTTTAAAGAGCGCACATTTCTTCGAGTTGAGTTTCAAGTGGGCATTGCGTAAGCGTTTGAAGACTTCCCTTAGGTTGTCTCGATGTTCCGCAAACGTTTTTCCCACCACAATGACATCGTCCAGATACACCAAGCAGGTTTTCCAGGTTAGTCCATGCAGGACGCGTTCCATCAGACGCTCGAAAGTTGCCGGAGCGTTGCACAAACCAAATGGCATGACTGTAAACTCCCACAGTCCATTTCCGGCAGTGAATGCGGTTTTCTCGCGGTCTTCTGGGTGAATCTGCACTTGCCAATAGCCGCTCTTTAGATCGAGAGTGGAGAACCATTGGGCTCCAGAGAGGGTGTCCAGTGTGTCATCGATCCGGGGCAAAGGGTAACTATCCTTTTTGGTAGCATCATTCAGCCTGCGGTAGTCCACGCAGAATCGGGTGCTGCCGTCCTTCTTCTTGACTAGTACAATAGGCGATGCCCACGGGCTCTGGGAACTTTCAATTAGCCCTTCTTTCTCCATCGACGAAACCATCTCCGCAACCTCTGTCTGCTTTGCTAATGGGAGTCGCCTGGCAGGCTGTCTAATCGGTCTAGCATCCCCGGTGTCTATGCGGTGCTGTACTAAGTGTGTTCGGCCGTGGTCCCCATCTTGTAACGCAAATATGTCAGCAAACTCACCGAGTAGATTCGCTGCCATGCTTCGCTGCTTCTGATTAAGTTCACAATGTTGAAAGATGGTCTTCCGTAGTTCCGCCAATCTGTATGACGGAACCGGCTTCACAGGCTCCTCTTCAGTTGCTGCTGAGATCGCGGAAATCGGTACGCATTCTCCAATCACTTCCCCTCGCTTTAATTTGACGCTGTAGTTTTTCGGGTTCATGAGCCTTACTGGTACCATGTTGTTCTTTGGTTCCACTAGAATTCTTCCCACGATGTAGTTCTGGGAGTCTTTTTGGTTATCTGGCTCAATGAGGAAGAATCGATGGTTCCCAGGATCACCCTCCAAATTTGTCCAAATTACTGTCTCTGCAGAGGGTGGCAAAATGTCGTCCTTGCTGATAACCGACCTGAGATTTACTGTGCCTTTGTTTCCGTACACCATAGGAATCTCCACATGTCGATACCTCAGCACCTGCATTCCGATGTCCAGGATGATCTTGTGTGCTTCCATAAAGTCCACCCCGATGATGCAGTCGTCGCATATGTCAGCCACCAGGAACACGTGTGAGAATGTTAAGCCTGCTATTTGTATTCTCAGGCGAACTTCTCCGTAGATTTTTGCTGATTCTCCTGTCGCAGTCCTCAGGCAGTAGCAACTGGTGTTGTGTAGCCATGAATTCCGGACGAGATCCCTCCTTACGATGGAAGCCGTGGCACCGGTGTCTATGGTAGCCACGCACTTGCTGTCGCCCATAATTGCTTCCACGGTCAAGCTTTTGTTGCATCGCTTGGTTTGGGAGACTTGGATGGTGGTTCTGGGGCCATCGATTCCAGAAACCAACTTCTGCCCCGCGAAGTTGGCTCTTAAGCATTTCCCGAATGAGAAGCTTGACCAGCAGGACGGATGTTATCCCCGCTGGATGCTTCTTCGTCGCGTCTCCGGCTAGCACAATGCGGACAGCTTCCGTTTCTTCGTGGTGCTCTGCACTGCCGTTGTAGATGTCCAATCTTGTTGCAATTCCAGCAACGAATCTGCCGTTCTGCGGCGTTATTTTGGCGCTCGACGTCCACTCTCTGGCAGGAGCATTCCTCGGTGATTATTTCCCTGACACGATGGATTCTCTGGGAGGCCTGATCTGCTGCCTCCATTGTCAGGGCAAAAGCCAAAGCCTTAGCAAGTGTTTTCTTCCCAGCCATTCGTACAGCCGTTTGTAGTTTGTCGTCGGCAATGGCTTGGATAAACGCTTCGGTTGCCATCTCGTTGATGATCTCCTTTCCAGTATTGGGGTAGGACAGATGTGCCAGACGTTCCACATCTGCCTGCAGCTGCTGCAGTGTCTCTCCCTTCATTTGAGCCCTTCGGCGCAACTGGACCCTGTACACTTGTTGCATGTGGTCATCGCCGAATCGCATCTCAATGGCCTTCACTAGCAAACCGTAGTCGCGATGTTTGTCGTCCGCAAGAGTTTGGAGTAGTTCGGCGGCTGAGCCTCGGAGTGCAAGTGTGAGGGCAATCGATTTTTCTTCCTCGTCCCAATTGTTGGCCAATGCGGCAGCTTCAAATTGTTTCTTGTAGGCCATGATGTTTGACCATCGAATACCGGGGGCTGCATTTCCTTTCTTCTCGGACCTTCGATTGAACTCACGCGAAGTTTTTGCCTCTTCACACCGTCGAGTTCATTGGTCAGATGTTTGAATTGTTTTTCCATTTCTTCGTACTGACCTCCGAATTTCGCTTCCAATCTCTTTTCGACATCTTCGATTTGTTGGTCGATGGCCTCGAATTTGACATCCAGGCTTTCGAATTTACCGTCCAGAACATCGAATTTGGCGTCGAGCTTGGCGTCCAGAGAGTTCTTTTGCTCGTCTAACCTGGCGTCTATTGAGTTCTTCTGTTCGTCGAACCTGGCGTCTATTGAGTTCTTCTGTTCGTCGGACTTCTTGCTCTGCTCATCGAACTTGGCGTCCATGCCGTTCTTCGTCTCGGTGAGCAGTTTGAACAGCGCAGACATGTCAATCGTTGCACTTACAGTCTCCTCCTCCTCTACATCAAATAGCTCAGTTTCGGGGTCTCCACCGTCTTCCACCACAGCATTCTGCAGCCGGAGCACTAATTCGCTTTTTAGCCCACTGGTCTGAAGATTTCTCTTACTCAGCTCTGCTTTTAACTGGACCAGGGACAAATTTTCCAATTTACAACCCATTTCTGTTCAAATTTCAAACACTTCTCAAATTTCACCACTGTTCTCTTGTTCAGAAACTGTGTCTTAAAGGTTCTTATCACTCTGAAAAAGTTTTATCCCACTTTTGACACCAAATGTAACGTGTTTGCCGGTTCGCAATGATAAAACTTTTTCTCCTTTCTGATTCTATTTGTCTTTATTAAATCTTTTCACAAACAACTGATTATCTTTTATTTATTTCAACAATATTCAACTCTTTAAATCCAATTATTCACAACTCTTTTATTCCAAGCAACTTAAGCAATTAATCTCAATCAAATTCTTCTGTAATTTTAATTCACTATTAAAATCTCTATCCAAATCACTTTTCAACTGTATCTCTAATAAATCTCAAGTCAACTGTGTCCATGCTCTCAATGCTCGTAGTATTTATACCCGAGATACGAATCCAGAATCTTCCTTCCTGGCGACGATTTGCCCATCTAGTGAGATATCGATAGTTCTGGAACGTGCCTGAGGTAAGTACTAGAAAATTCCTGAAGGTTCTTATAATTGCTGAATGCACTTAAATTTAGCACTAATCCCCCAATAGATGTCGCTGATCGATATCTAAAATGTCTAAATGTCGCTAATACAGTTGATATAACAATTCCACTAAATGTCGCTAATGCAGTCGATATTACAATACGAACAAGGACAGGTAGAAGTACATGCAAGCCTGCCAGAAGGGGACACAAAATATAAGAAAAACATACGAACAAGGACAGGAAGAAGTTCATGCAAACTGCCAAAAGTGGGCACAAAATATAAGAAAAACATACGAACAAGGACAGGAAGAAGTACATGCAAGCTGCTAGAAGTGGACACAAAATATAAAAAAATCATACGGACAAGGACAGGAAGAAGTACATGCAAACTGCCAGAAGTGGGCACAAAATATAAGAAAATCATACGAACAAGGACAGGTAGAAGTACATGCAAACTGCCAGAAGTGGACACAAAATATAAGATAAACATACGAACAAGGACAGGTAGAAGTACATGCAAGCCTGCCAGAAGTGGACACAAAATATAAGAAAAACATACGAACAACGACAGGTAGAAGTACAAGCAATCCTGCCAGAAGTGGACACAAAATATAAGAAAAACATACGAACAAGGACATTTAGAAGTACATGCAAGCCTGCCAGAAGTGGACACAAAATATGAGAAAAACATACGAACAAGGACAGGTAAAAGTACATGCAAACTGCCAGAAGTGGACACAAAATATAAGAGAATCATACGAAAGAAGACAGGTAGAAGTACATGCAAACTGTCAGAAATCTACACAAAATATGAGAAAAACATACGAAGAAGGACAGGAAGAAATACATGCAAACTGCCAGAAGTGGACACAAAATAGAAGAAAAACATACGAACAAGGACAGGAAGAAGTACATGCAAACTGTCAGAAGTAGACACAAAATATAAGAAAATCATACGAACAAAGGCAGGTAGAAGTACATGCAAACTGCCAGAAGTGGACACAAAATATGAGAAAAACATACGAACAAGGACAGGAAGAAGTACATGCAAACTGCCAGAAGTGGACACAAAATATAAGAGAATCATACGAAAGAAGACAGGTAGAAGTACATGCAAACTGTCAGAAGTGGACACAAAATATGAGAAAAACATACGAAGAAGGACAGGAAGAAATACATGCAAACTGCCAGAAGTGGACACAAAATATAAGAAAATCATACGAACAAAGGCAGGTAGAAGTACATGCAAACTGCCAGAAGTGGACACAAAATATAAGAGAATCATACGAAAGAAGACAGGTAGAAGTACATGCAAACTGTCAGAAGTGGACACAAAATATGAGAAAAACATACGAAGAAGGACAGGAAGAAATACATGCAAACTGCCAGAAGTGGACACAAAATAGAAGAAAAACATACGAACTAGTACATGCAAACTGTCAGAAGTGGACACAAAATATAAGAAAATCATACGAACAAGGAAAGGTAGAAGTACATGCAAACTGTCAGAAGTGGACGCAAAATATAAGAAAAACATACGAACAAGGACAGACAGAAGTACATGCAAACTGCCAGAAGTGGACACAAAATATAAGAAAATCATACGAACAAGGAAAGGTAGAAGTACATGCAAACTGTCAGAAGTGGACGCAAAATATAAGAAAAACATACGAACAAGGACAGACAGAAGTACATGCAAACTGCCAGAAGTGGACACAAAATATAAGAAAATCATACGAACAAAGGCAGGTAGAAGTACATGCAAACTGCCAGAAGTGGACACAAAATATGAGAAAAACATACGAACAAGGACAGGAAGAAGTACATGCAAACTGCCAGAAGTGGACACCAAATATAAGAAAATCATACGAACAAGGAAAGGTAGAAGTACATGCAAACTGCCAGAAGTGGACACAAAATGTTAGAAAAACATACGAACAAGGACAGGTAGAAATACATGCAAAACTGTCGGAAGTGGACACAAAATATGAGAAAAACATACGAACAAAGGCAGGTAGAAGTACATGCAAACTGCCAGAAGTGGACACAAAATATAAGAGAATCATACGAACAAAGGCAGGTAGAAGTACATGCAAACTGCCAGAAGTTTACACAAAATATAAGAGAATCATACGAAAGAAGACAGGTAGAAGTACATGCAAACTGTCAGAAGTGGACACAAAATATGAGAAAAACATACGAAGAAGGACAAGAAGAAATACATGCAAACTGCCAGAAGTGGACACAAAATAGAAGAAAAACCTACGAACTAGTACATGCAAACTGTCAGAAGTGGACACAAAATATAAGAAAATCATACGAACAAGGAAAGGTAGAAGTACATGCAAACTGTCAGAAGTGGGCGCAAAATATAAGAAAAACATACGAACAAGGACAGACAGAAGAACATGCAAACTGCCAGAAGTGGACACAAAATATAAGAAAATCATACGAACAAAGGCAGGTAGAAGTACATGCAAACTGCCAGAAGTGCACACAAAATATGAGAAAAACATACGAACAAGGACAGGAAGAAGTACATGCAAACTGCCAGAAGTGGACACAAAATATAAGAAAATCATACGAACAAGGAAAGGTAGAAGTACATGCAAACTGCCAGAAGTGGACACAAAATGTTAGAAAAACATACGAACAACGACAGGTAGAAATACATGCAAAACTGTCAGAAGTGGACACTAAATATGAGAAAAACATACAAACAACGACAGGTAGAAGTACAAGTAATATTGCCAGAAGTGGACACAAAATATAAGAAAAACATACAAACAAGGACATTTAGAAGTACATGCAAGCCTGCCAGAAGTGGACACAAAATATGAGAAAAAAATACGAACAAGGACTGGAGGAAGTACATGCAAAACTGCCAGAAGTGGACACAAAATATAAGAAAATCATACGAACAAAGGCAGGTAGAAGTACATGCAAACTGTCAGAAGTGGACACAAAATATAAGAAAATCATACGAACAAGGACAGGTAGAAGTACAAGCAATTGTGCCAGAAGTGGACACAAAATATAAAAAAAAAATACGAACAAGGACAGGTAGAAGTACATGCAAGTCTGCCAGAAGTGGACACAAAATACGAGAAAAACATACGAACAAGGACTGGAAGAGGTACATGCAAAACTGTCAGAAGTGGACACAAAATATAAGGAAAACATACGAACAAGGACAGGTAGGAATACAAGCAAAACTGCCAAAAGTGGACACAAAATATAAGAAAAACATACGAACAAGGACAGGAAGAAATACATGCAAACTGCCAGAAGTGGACACAAAATATAAGAAAAACATACGATTAAGGACAGGAAGAAGTACATGCAAACTGTCAGAAGTGGACACAAAATATAAGATAAACATACGAACAAGGAAAGGTAGAAGTACATACAAAACTGCTAGAAGTGGACACAAAATATAAGAAAAACATACGAACAAAGACAGGAAGAAGTACATGCAAACTTCCAGAAGTGGGCACAAAATATAAGAAAAACATACGAACACGGACAGGTAGAAGTACATGCAAACTGCCAGAAGTGGACACAAAATATAAGATAAACATACGAACAAGGACAGGTAGAAGTACATGCAAGCCTGCCAGAAGGGGACACAAAATATAAGAAAAACATACGAACAAGGACAAAAAGAAGTTCATGCAAACTGCCAAAAGTTAGCACAAAATATAAGAAAAACATACGAACAAGGACAGGAAGAAGTACATGCAAACTGCTAGAAGTGGACACAAAATATAAAAAAATCATACGGACAAGGACAGGAAGAAGTACATGCAAACTGCCAGAAGTGGGCACAAAATATAAGAAAATCACACGAACAAGGACAGGAAGAAATGCATGCAAACTGCCAGAAGTGGACACAAAATATAAGAAAAACATACGAACAAGGACAGGAAGAAGTACATGCAAACTGTCAGAAGTGGACACAAAATATAAGAAAATCATACGAACAAGGAAAGGTAGAAATACATGCAAAACTGCCAGAAGTGGACACAAAATGTTAGAAAAACATACGAACAAGGACAGGTAGAAATACCAGCAAAACTGTCAGAAGTGGACACTAAATATGAGAAAAACATACATACAACGACAGGTAGAAGTACAAGTAATATTGCCAGAAGTGGACACAAAATATAAGAAAAACATACAAACAAGGACATTTAGAAGTACATGCAAGCCTGCCAGAAGTGGACACAAAATATGAGAAAAACATACGAACAAGGACTGGAGGAAGTACATGCAAAACTGCCAGAAGTGGACACAAAATATTAGAAAAACATACGAACAAGGACAGGTAGGAGTACATGCAAAACACAGAGAGGTGGGCACAAAATATAAGAACAACATACGAACAAGGACAGGTAGAAGTACATGCAAAACTGTCAGAAGTGGACACAAAATATAAGAAAAACATACGAACAAGGACAGACAGAAGTACATGCAAACTGCCAGAAGTGGACACAAAATATAAGAAAATCATACGAACAAAGGCAGGTAGAAGTACATGCAAACTGCCAGAAGTGGACACAAAATATAAGAGAATCATACGAAAGAGGACAGGTGGAAGTACATGCAAACTGTCAGAAGTGGACACAAAATATGAGAAAAACATACGAACAAGGACAGGAAGAAATACGTGCAAACTGCCAGAAGTGGACACAAAATATAAGAAAAACATACGAACAAGGACAGGAAGAAGTACATGCAAACTGTCAGAAGTGGACACAAAATATAAGAAAATCATACGAACAAGGAAAGGTAGAAGTACATGCAAACTGTCAGAAGTGGACACAAAATATAAGAAAATCATACGAACAATTACAGGTAGAAGTGCATGCAAAACTGCCAGAAGTGGACACAAAATATAAGAAAAACATACGAACAACGACAGGTAGAAGTCCAAGCAATCCTGCCAGAAGTGGACACAAAATATAAGAAAAACATGCGAACAAGGACATTTAGAAGTACATGCAAGCCTGCCAGAAGTGGACACAAAATATGAGAAAAACATACGAACAAGGACTGGAAAAAGTACACGCAAAACTGTCAGAAGTGGACACAAAATATAAGAAAAACATACGAACAAGGACAGGTAGGAGTACATGCGAAACACAGAGAGGTGGGCACAAAATATAAGAACAACGTACGAACAAGGACAGGTAGAAGTACATGCAAATTGACAAAAAAAGGACATAAAATATAACAAAATCACACGAACAAGGACAGGAAGTAGTACATGCAAAACTGTTAGAAGTGGACACAAAATATAAGAAAAACATATGAACAAGGACAGGTAGAAGAACGTGCAAAACTGCCAGAAGTGGACACAAAATATAAGAAAAACATACGAACAAGGACAGGTAGAAGTACATGCAAAACTGTCAGAAGTGGACACAAAATATAAGATAAACCTACGAACAAGGACAGTTAGAAGTACATGCAAGCCTTTGAGAAGTGGACACAAAATTTAAGAAAAACATACGAACAAGGACAGGTAGAAGTACATGCAGAACTGCCAGAAGTGGACACAAAATATAAGAAAATCATTCGAATAAGGACAGGTGGAAGTACATCCAAAACTGTCAGAAGGGGGCACAAAATATAAGAAAAACATACGAACAAGAACATGTAGAAGTACATGCAAAACTGTCAGAAGTGGACACAAATATAAGAAAAACCTACAAACAAGGAAAGGTAGAAGAACATGCAAAACTGCCAGAAGTGCACACAAAATATAAGAAAAACATTCGAACAAGAACAGGAAGAAGTACATGCAAACCGCCAGAAGTGGACACAAAATATATGAAAATCATACGAACAAGGACAGGTAGAAGTACATGCAAGACTGCCAGAAGTGGACACAAAATATAAGAAAAACATACGAACAAGGACAGGTAGAAGTATATGCAAGCCTGCCAGAAGTGGACACAAAATATAAGAAAAACATACGAACAAGAACAGGTAGAAGAACATGCAAAACTTTCAGAAGTGGACACAAAATATAAGAAAAACATACGAACAAGGACAGGTCGAAATACAAGCAAAGCTGCCAGAAGTGGACGCAAAATATAAGAAAAACTAAGAACAACGACAGGAAGAAGTAAATGAAAAACTGTCAGAAGTGGACACAAAATATAAGAAAAACCTACAGACAAGGACAGGTAGAAGTACATGCAAAACTGCCAGAAGTGCACACGAAATATAAGAAAAACATACGAACAAGGACAGGAAGAAGTACATGCAAACTGCCAGAAGTGGACACAAAATATATGAAAATCATACGAACAAGGACAGGTAGAAGTACATGCAAAACTGCCAGAAGTGGACACAAAATATAAGAAAAACATACGAACAGGGACAGGTCGAAATACAAGCAAAGCTGCCAGAAGTGGACACAAAATATAAGAAAAACATACGAACAACGACAGGAAGAAGTACATGCAAACTGCCAGAAGTGGACACAAAATACAAGAAAAACATACGAACAAGGACAGGAAGAAGTACATGCAAACTGCCAGAAGTGGACACAAAATATAAGAAAATCATACGAACAAAAACAGGTAGAGGTACATGCAAAATTCCCGGAAGTGGACACAAAATATAAGATAAACATACGAACAAGGACAGGTAGAAGTACATACAAAACTGCTAGAAGTGGACACAAAATATAAGAAAAACATACGAACAAAGACAGGAAGAAGTACATGCAAACTGCCAGAAGTGGGCACAAAATATAAGAAAAACATACTAGCAAGGACAGGTAGAAGTACATGCAAAACTGCCAGAGGTGGACACAAAATATAAGAAAAAAATACGAACAAGGACAGGAAGAAGTACATGCAAATTGCCATAAGTAAACACAAAATATAAGAAAATCATACGAACAAAAACAGGTAGAAGTACATGCAAACTGCCAGAAGTGGACACAAAATATAAGAAAATCATACGAACAAATAAAGGTAGAAGTACATGCAAAACTGTGAGAAGCGGACACAAAATATAAGAAAAACATACGAACAAGAACAGGTAGAAGAACATGCAAAACTGTCAGAAGTGGACACAAAATATAAGAAAAACATACGAATAAGGACAGGTCGAAATAATAGCACAGCTGCCAGAAGTGGACACAAAATATAAGAAAAACATACGAACAACGACAGGAAGAAGTACATGCAAACTGCCAGAAGTGGACACAAAATATGAGAAAAACATACGAACAAGGACAGGTACTAATACAAGCAAAACTGCCAAAAGTGGACACCAAATATAAGAAAAACATACGAACAAGGACAGGAGGAAGTACATGCAAACTGCCAGAAGTGGACACAAAATATAAGAAAAACATACGAACAAGGACAGGAGGAAGTACATGCAAGCCTGCCAGAAGTGGACACAAAATATGAGAAAAACATACGAACAAGGACAGGTAGGAATACAAGCAAAACTGCCAAAAGTGGACACCAAATATAAGAAAAACATACGAACAAGGACAGGAGGAAGTACATGCAAACTGCCAGAAGTGGACACAAAATATAAGAAAATCATACGAACAAATAAAAGTAGAAGTACATGCAAAACTGTGAGAAGCGGACACAAAATGTTAGAAAAACATACGAACAAGGACAGGTAGAAATACCAGCAAAACTGTCAGTGGTGGACACAAAATATGAGAAAAACATACGAACAAGGACAGGTAGAAGTACATGCAAGCCTGCCAGAAGTGGACACAAAATATGACAAAAACATACGAACAAGGACTGGAAGAAGTACATGCAAAACTGTCAGAAGTGGACACAAAATATAAGAAAAATATACGAACAAGGACAGGTAGGAATACAAGCAAAACTGCCAAAAGTGGACACAAAATATAAGAAAAACATACGAACAAGGACAGGAAGAAGTACATGCAAACTGCCAGCAGTGGACATAAAATATATGAAAATCATACGAACAACGACAGGTAGATTTACATGCAAAACTGCCAGAAGTGGACACAAAATATAAGAAAAACATTCGAACAAGGACAGGTATAAATACAAGCAAAACTGACAGAAGTGGACACAAAATATAAGAAAAACATACGAACAAGGACAGGAAGAAGTACATGAAAACTGCCAGAAGTGGACACAAAATATAAGAAAAACATACGAACAAGGACAGGAAGAAATACATGCAAACTGCCAGAAGTGGACACAAAATATGAGAAAAACATACGAACAAGGACAGGAAGGAATACAAGCAAAACTGCCAAAAGTGGACACCAAATATAAGAAAAACATACGAACAAGGACAGGAGGAAGTACATGCAAACTGCCAGAAGTGGACACAAAATATAAGAAAATCATACGAACAAGGAAAGGTAGAAGTACATGCAAAACTGCCAGAAGCGGACACAAAATGTTAGAAAAACATACGAACAAGGACAGGTAGAAATACCAGCAAAGCTGCCAGAAGTGGACACAAAATATAAGAAAAACATACGAACAACGACAGGAAGAAGTACATGCAAACTGCCAGAAGTGGACACAAAATACAAGAAAAACATACGAACAAGGACAGGAAGAAGTACATGCAAACTGCCAGAAGTGGACACAAAATATAAGAAAATCATACGAACAAAAACAGGTAGAGGTACATGCAAAATTCCCGGAAGTGGACACAAAATATAAGATAAACATACGAACAAGGACAGGTAGAAGTACATACAAAACTGCTAGAAGTGGACACAAAATATAAGAAAAACATACGAACAAAGACAGGAAGAAGTACATGCAAACTGCCAGAAGTGGGCACAAAATATAAGAAAAACATACGAGCAAGGACAGGTATAAGTACATGCAAAACTGCCAGAGGTGGACACAAAATATAAGAAAAAAATACGAACAAGGACAGGAAGAAGTACATGCAAATTGCCATAAGTAAACACAAAATATAAGAAAATCATACGAACAAAAACAGGTAGAAGTACATGCAAACTGCCAGAAGTGGACACAAAATATAAGAAAATCATACGAACAAATAAAGGTAGAAGTACATGCAAAACTGTGAGAAGCGGACACAAAATATAAGAAAAACATACGAACAAGAACAGGTAGAAGAACATGCAAAACTGTCAGAAGTGGACACAAAATATAAGAAAAACATACGAATAAGGACAGGTCGAAATAATAGCACAGCTGCCAGAAGTGGACACAAAATATAAGAAAAACATACGAACAACGACAGGAAGAAGTACATGCAAACTGCCAGAAGTGGACACAAAATATGAGAAAAACATACGAACAAGGACAGGTAGGAATACAAGCAAAGCTGCCAAAAGTGGACACCAAATATAAGAAAAACATACGAACAAGGACAGGAGGAAGTACATGCAAACTGCCAGAAGTGGACACAAAATATAAGAAAAACATACGAACAAGGACAGGAGGAAGTACATGCAAGCCTGCCAGAAGTGGACACAAAATATGAGAAAAACATACGAACAAGGACAGGTAGGAATACAAGCAAAACTGCCAAAAGTGGACACCAAATATAAGAAAAACATACGAACAAGGACAGGAGGAAGTACATGCAAACTGCCAGAAGTGGACACAAAATATAAGAAAATCATACGAACAAATAAAGGTAGAAGTACATGCAAAACTGTGAGAAGCGGACCCAAAATGTTAGAAAAACATACGAACAAGGACAGGTAGAAATACCAGCAAAACTGTCAGTGGTGGACACAAAATATGAGAAAAACATACGAACAAGGACAGGTAGAAGTACATGCAAGCCTGCCAGAAGTGGACACAAAATATGACAAAATCATACGAACAAGGACTGGAAGAAGTACATGCAAAACTGTCAGAAGTGGACACAAAATATAAGAAAAATATACGAACAAGGACAGGTAGGAATACAAGCAAAACTGCCAAAAGTGGACACAAAATATAAGAAAAACATACGAACAAGGACAGGAAGAAGTACATGCAAACTGCCAGAAGTGGACACAAAATATGAGAAAAACATACGAACAAGGACAGGAAGGAATACAAGCAAAACTGACAGAAGTGGACACAAAATATAAGAAAAACATACGAACAAGGACAGGAAGAAGTACATGAAAACTGCCAGAAGTGGACACAAAATATAAGAAAAACATACGAACAAGGACAGGAAGAAGTACATGCAAACTGCCAGAAGTGGACACAAAATATGAGAAAAACATACGAACAAGGACAGGAGGAAGTACATGCAAACTGCCAGAAGTGGACACAAAATATAAGAAAATCATACGAACAAGGAAAGTTAGAAGTACATGCAAAACTGCCAGAAGCGGACACAAAATGTTAGAAAAACATACGAACAAGGACAGGTAGAAATACCAGCAAAACTGTCAGAAGTGGACATAAAATATGAGAAAAACTTACGAACAAGGACAGGTAGAAGTACATGCAGGCCTGCCAGAAGTGGACACAAAATATGACAAAAACATACGAACAAGGACTGGAAGAAGTACATGCAAAACTGTCAGAAGTGGACACAAAATATAAGAAAAATATACGAACAAGGACAGGTAGGAATACAAGCAAAACTGCCAAAAGTGGACACAAAATATATGAAAATCATACGAACAAGGACAGGTAGATTTACATGCAAAACTGCCAGAAGTGGACACAAAATATAAGAAAAACATTCGAACAAGGACAGGTAGGAATACAAGCAAAACTGACAGAAGTGGACACAAAATATAAGAAAAACATACGAACAAGGACAGGAAGAAGTACATGAAAACTGCCAGAAGTGGACACAAAATATAAGAAAAACATACGAACAAGGACAGGAAGAAGTACATGCAAACTGCCAGAAGTGGACACAAAATATGAGAAAAACATACGAACAAGGACAGGAAGGAATACAAGCAAAACTGCCAAAAGTGGACACCAAATATAAGAAAAACATACGAACAAGGACAGGAGGAAGTACATGCAAACTGCCAGAAGTGGACACAAAATATAAGAAAATCATACGAACAAGGAAAGGTAGAAGTACATGCAAAACTGCCAGAAGCGGACACAAAATGTTAGAAAAACATACGAACAAGGACAGGTAGAAATACCAGCAAAACTGTCAGAAGTGGACACAAAATATGAGAAAAACATACGAACAAGGACAGGTAGAAGTACATGCAAGCCTGCCAGAAGTGGACACAAAATATAAGAAAAACATACGAACAAGGACAGGAAGAAGTACATGCAAACTGCCAGAAGTGGACACAAAATATGAGAAAAACATACGAACAAGGACAGGAAGGAATACAAGCAAAACTGCCAAAAGTGGACACCAAATATAAGAAAAACATACGAACAAGGACAGGAGGAAGTACATGCAAACTGCCAGAAGTGGACACAAAATATAAGAAAATCATACGAACAAGGAAAGGTAGAAGTACATGCAAAACTGCCAGAAGCGGACACAAAATGTTAGAAAAACATACGAACAAGGACAGGTAGAAATACCAGCAAAACTGTCAGAAGTGGACACAAAATATAAGAAAAACATACGAACAAGGACAGGTAGAAGTACATGCAAGCCTGCCAGAAGTGGACACAAAATATAAGAAAAACATACGAACAAGGACAGGTAGAAGAACATGCAAGCCTGCCAGAAGTGGACACAAAATATGAGAAAAACATACGAAGAAGGACTGGAAGAAGTACATGCAAAACTGTCAGAAGTGGACACAAAACATAAGAAAACATACGAACAAGGACAGGTAGGAATACAAGCAAAACTGCCAAAAGTGGACACAAAATATAAGAAAAACATACGAACAAGGACAGGAAGAAGTACGTGCAAACTGCCAGAAGTGGACACAAAATATAAGAAAATCATACGAACAAGGAAAGGTAGAAGTACATGCAAAACTGCCAGAAGTGGACACAAAATGTTAGAAAAACATACGAACAAGGACAGGTAGAAATACCAGCAAAACTGTCAGAAGTGGACACAAAATATGAGAAAAACATACGAACAGGGACAGGTAGGAATACAAGCAAAACTGACAAAAGTGTACACAAAATATAAGAAAAACATACGAACAAGGACAGGAAGAAGTACATGCAAACTGCCAGAAGTGGACACAAAATATAAGAAAATCATACGAACAAGGAAAGGTAGAAGTACATGCAAAACTGCCAGAAGTGGACACAAAATGTTAGAAAAACATACGAACAAGGATAGGTAGAAATACCAGCAAAACTGTCAGAAGTTTACACAAAATATGAGAAAAACATACGAATAAGGACAGGTCGAAATAATAGCACAGCTGCCAGAAGTGGACACAAAATATAAGAAAAACATACGAACAACGACAGGAAGAAGTACATGCAAACTGCCAGAAGTGGACACAAAATATGAGAAAAACATACGAACAAGGACAGGTAGGAATACAAGCAAAACTGCCAAAAGTGGACACCAAATATAAGAAAAACATACGAACAAGGACAGGAGGAAGTACATGCAAAATGCCAGAAGTGGACACAAAATATAAGAAAAACATACGAACAAGGACAGGAGGAAGTACATGCAAGCCTGCCAGAAGTGGACACAAAATATAAGAAAAACATACGAACAAGGACAGGTAGGAATACAAGCAAAACTGCCAAAAGTGGACACCAAATATGAGAAAAACATACGAACAAGGACAGGAGGAAGTACATGCAAACTGCCAGAAGTGGACACAAAATATAAGAAAATCATACGAACAAGGAAAGTTAGAAGTACATGCAAAACTGCCAGAAGCGGACACAAAATGTTAGAAAAACATACGAACAAGGACAGGTAGAAATACCAGCAAAACTGTCAGAAGTGGACATAAAATATGAGAAAAACTTACGAACAAGGACAGGTAGAAGTACATGCAAGCCTGCCAGAAGTGGACACAAAATATGACAAAAACATACGAACAAGGACTGGAAGAAGTACATGCAAAACTGTCAGAAGTGGACACAAAATATAAGAAAAATATACGAACAAGGACAGGTAGGAATACAAGCAAAACTGCCAAAAGTGGACACAAAATATAAGAAAAACATACGAACAAGGACAGATAGAAGTACATACAAACTGCCAGAAGTGGACACAAAATATAAGAAAAACATACGAACAAGGACAGGAAGAGGTACATGCAAACTGCCAGAAGTGGACACAAAATATAAGAAAATCATACGAACAAGGAAAGGTAGAAGTACATGCAAAACTGCCAGAAGTTGACACAAAATGTTAGAAAAACATACGAACAAAGACAGGTAGAAGTACATGCAAAACTGCCAGAAATGGACACAAAATATAAGAAAAACATACGAACAAGGACAGGTAGAAGTACATGCAAGCCTGCCAGAAGTGGACACAAAATATGAGAAAAACATACGAACAAGGAAAGGTAGAAGTACATGCAAAACTGCCAGAAGTGGACACTGTAAGAAGTGTTGACTATAAGTGTGTATAGCACCCTATGATTTCTTTCGTAGTCAATCCTAACTGCATCTCTCTTTCTATAAACCTAGTATATATAAGAACCTATGTATTGACACAAGGCAGTGAATAAAGACAACTCAAGAGATCGCCTCATTCTTCTTATATTACATGGCGCTGCGGACAAAAGAAAAAATAAAACGTGTGTGCGGTTAAATTTGCATGTAAAAATATAAACGCAATTAAATTAAAAAGTGTAAAATAAATCTAAGAAACACAACAGAATTTAAACAAACAAACATATTGAACAAACTATCAAAAAAAAAAAAAAAAAAAAAAAAAAAAAAAAAACCTATACGTGAAGTGAATGGCAAACACCAAGCCGTTAGAAACCAGTGGCGAAATACCCGAAACAAAAGTAAAAACTGCAAATATGATGCCGTCAAATCTACCCACTCCTTGCCCGCTAAACGTTGATGGGAACCTAGCAGATAACTGGAAAAAGTTTAAACAAAATTTCCAGATCTACAACATCGCAACTGGTATTGCACAGTCTAGTGCGGAGTCACAAGTAGCAATCTTCAAGCTGTTGGTCGGAGAAGGTGGTGTGGAGATTTTTAATGTCCTCAATCTAACTGCAGTCGAGGAAAAATCATTAGACTCCATACTGAAGAAATTTGACGACTACTGTATTCCAAAGAAAAACGTGGTTTTTGAACGCTATATATTCAACTCCAGGATACAGAGACAGGGCGAATCGTTTGAGCTGTTTCTAAAGGATTTACGTCAACTGGTGAAGACATGTGACTATGGTGGTGCCGAAGAATCCATTGTGAGGGATCGTTTAGTGATGGGGATCTATGACAAGAAGCTGCAGGAGAAGTTGTTGGCTGATCGGGAACTTAATTTGAGGAAGGGAATCGAGATGTGCAAACTGTTTGAGGTGAACAAGGAACAAACAAAGGTCATACAGGCTGGACCAACATCAAGTTCTATAAATTATGTTTCGAATTTTTCTAAAGGTACAACTAAAAGTAAACATGCTAACAATACTAATTTTAATAAAAATAGAACAAATACTAATCAATTTCATTCAAATAAAATAACTAATAATCTAAATTTAATTAATTGCAACAAGTGCCTAACACGTCATTCGATATATAAATGTCCAGCTCATAACAAGATCTGTTACATATGTAAAAACTTGAATCACTTTGGTGCTGCTTGTAAGTACCGTAAATCTAAGAGAGTAAATGAGATTAAAGCAGACAGTTATGTATCGGATGATGAGGTTGGTATATATTATTCTGATGTAATTGCTGCTGTTGGTGGTGGAATGAAAGAAGCGTGGTATGGTAACATAAAAATAGCGGGACAAATCATTAAATTTAAAATAGACACAGGTGCGGATGAAAACATACTCCCAATCAATAACATTAGGCAAATCAACAGGCTGGAAAAAATAAGGCAAACAAATGTTAGATTAAAAGCTTTTGGTGGTTCTGAAATTAAAGTAGCGGGAGAAATTAAATTACTGTGTGAGGCTAATGAAATAAAAAGGGTATACAAGTTTGTAGTTGTTAAAGAGGGAAAAGGTATTATCCCACTATTAGGGAGAGCAGCTTGTGAGGAGCTTAATTTTTTGAGAAGAATCGGGGAGATAGAAAATTTGGTATCAACAGAAATAAACACTAAAGACAAAATTTGTGAAAAATATGGAAATGTGTTTAGTGGTGTGGGGAAATTTTCGGAAAAATATTCACTTAAAATCAAAGAAGGTTTTGAACCCATTGCAAAACCAGCACGCCGAATTGCACAAAACTTAATACAATCTTTGAAAAAAGAATTGGATCGTCTTAAGGGAATGGGTATTATTAAAAAAGTTGAAGAACCTGTGGAGTGGACATCCAATATTGTCATCGTGGAAAAACCGAATAAGGACATCCGCATTTGTCTTGACCCTAAAGACTTAAATAGTGCTCTTATGGTGGAACAATTTCCCATTCCAACTTTTGAGGAACTGAGAGCGATGTTAACTGATGGGGGTGTATTTTCAGTTCTTGATTTAAAGGATGGGTTCTTTCACATTGAGCTTGATTTAAAGTCGAGTTATATGTGTACATTTAGTACGTCCCATGGATTGTGGCGTTATTTAAGGCTTCCTTTTGGATTAAAGCCATCACCAATGGTTTTCCAGAGATACACATCAAAAATATTTGGTCACATAAAAGGAGTTTTTACATACTTCGATGATTTACTCATCTTTGCGAAGTCATATAAAGAGCATGACGAAATTTTAAAAGAAGTTTTTGCGACAGCTATTACAAATAACGTCAAGTTCAATAAAGAAAAGTTTCAATACAGGTCAAACAAAGTTAAATACATGGGGTTTATTTTATCTAACAAAGGGTTGTCTATTGAAGAAGCTAGGATTGAGTCTATAATTCAATTAAAAAATCCTGACTCAAAAGTAGGACTGCAAAAAATCCTAGGTATGATAAACTATTTAAGAGATTTTCTTCCTAATTTGGCAAAAGAAGTCGAGCCACTTAGAGATCTTTTGCGTAAGAATGTCGTGTTTACATGGCTTGATAAACATTCAGCATGCATGAACAAGGTTAAAAATCTTTTAGCTAACGCTACATCCTTACAGAGTTTTGACCCTAGGAAAGGCATAGTCATTCAGACGGATGCTAGTTCATATGGTCTTGGCGCATGTCTTTTACAGGACAAGAAACCGGTTGCATGGGCGTCCCGTAGTCTTAGTGACACAGAGAAAAAGTATGGGCAAATCGAGAAAGAGCTTCTAGCCATTTTATTTGCATGCAAAAAGTTTCATTTTTACGTTTATGGGCGACAGGTCCTGATTGAGACAGATCATAAACCTCTTGTGCCTCTTTTCGAGAAAAATTTAAGTAAAATTCCGTCAATGAGACTTCAAAGAATGCGTCTTAAGTTAGAAATTTATAATTTGAAACTTATCCATATACCGGGCAAATACTTACATCTAGCAGATGTCATGTCACGATATGGTGACGATAAATTTAACGAAGATGATAGTATTAATTTAGAGGGGTGCGTGCATGAAATTAATATGTCGAATAAAAAACGAGATAGCTTTGAAAAAGCTACAGCACATGACATTGACTTAAAACTAATTTTAAAATTTTATCGTGAAGGTTGGCCGAAAGTGAAAAATGATTTCTCACCCTGTGTAAAGTATCTCAGTAAACTGAAAAGTGACATCTTTTGTGAGAACAATTTAGTTTTGTTAGGTGACAGAATTATTGTACCGAGTGCTTTACAAAACGAAGTACTGCAGTGGCTGCATGTGTCACACTCAGGCAGTGAAAAAATGAAGAATAGGGCTCGTATGCTCTTTTATTGGGTATGCATTAACAACAACATAGACAACTTTGTCGCAAGTTGTAAAGTATGTCAAAAGTATTCTAACGCTTCCCAAAAAGAGCCTCTTCTTCATCATAAAACGCCTAACTTTCCATTTGAGAAAGTGTTTTGCGACATAGCCACTTACGCGGGGAAGGACTATTTAGTTGTAGTGGACTCATATTCAAAGTGGATTGAGGTACTTAAGTTAAAAAACAAAACTGCATCTGAGGTCATATCGGTACTTAAACCACTTTTTGCTTCATATGGTATTCCAAAAGACTTTGTTTCTGACAATGTGCCTTTCAACAGCTTTGAGTTTAAAAAGTTTAGCGATGAGTACGAGTTTAAGCTGATATTCTGCTCTCCAAACTATCCACGGAGTAGAGCTTTTGCTGAGAAAGGAGTTCAGATTGCAAAAAATCTGCTTAAAAAGTATTCCGAATGTGGCACTGATATATACTTAGCACTTTTAGAGTACAGAAACAGCCCAGTTAAAGGTATGAATGCTTCGCCTTCACAGCTGTTGTTGTCCAGGGTAACACGTACTCCAATGCCTGTATCTGATAAGTTGCTTAAGCCAAAGGTTGTTGAGATGGTCCCAAGTAGAATAACCGCACAAAATGTAATAAACAAACGGTACTATGACAAACATGCGAAGCAAAAAGAAACTTTCAGAGAGGGAGAGAAGGTGCTAGTAATGCAAAAGGATCATTGGGTCGAGGGGAAAATTATTGAAAAGCTAGAAGCTCCTAGATCGTTTTTAGTAAAGTTAGGTACAGGGGAAATATTTCGTAGAACAACGAATCATCTTAAGCACTGCAGCTATGCTTACGATACCTTGCCTGTTGTGCCTAGTGTTACTGATCGCGATGTAAGAAATTTTAGAGAAACAAAACGGTCACCCCATCTTTTGAGATCTAGATCACGCCTTCAGTCTACCACAAATATGCAGTAAACTTATTATTTAATTTTTGTAAACTTTAATAATGTTAATTCTTAAAAAAAAATAACATTAAATTAATTCAAACCAATTTGAGTCGTATAAAATCAATTGTAACTTCATTATGAATTTATATCATATTATATATACTACTGTACAAACCTTAAGAAACTTAAATTATTGTTCGATAAAACTTAAAGGGGAGGTGTAAGAAGTGTTGACTATAAGTTTGTATAGCACCCTATGATTTCTTTCGTAGTCAATCCTAACTGCATCTCTCTTTCTATAAACCTAGTATATATAAGAACCTATGTATTGACACAAGGCAGTGAATAAAGACAACTCAAGAGATCGCCTCATTCTTCTTATATTACAGACACAAAATGTTAGAAAAACATACGAACAAGGATAGGTAGAAATACCAGCAAAACTGTCAGAAGTGGACACAAAATATGAGAAAAACATACGAACAAGGACAGGTAGAAGTACATGCAAAACTGCCAGAAGTGGACACAAAATATGAGAAAAACATACGAACAAGGACTGGAAGAAGTACATGCAAAACTGTCAGAAGTGGACACAAAATATAAGAAAAACATACGAACAAGGACAGGTAGGAGTACAAGCAAAACTGCCAAAAGTGGACACAAAATATAAGAAAAACATACGAACAAGGACAGGAAGAAATACATGCAAACTGCCAGAAGTGGACACAAAATAGAAGAAAAACATACGAATAAGGACAGGTCGAAATAATAGCACAGCTGCCAGAAGTGGACACAAAATATAAGAAAAACATACGAACAACGACAGGTAGAAGTACATGCAAAACTGCCAGAAATGGACACAAAATATAAGAAAAACATACGAACAAGGACAGGTAGAAGTACATGCAAGCCTGCCAGAAGTGGACACAAAATATGAGAAAAACATACGAACAAGGAAAGGTAGAAGTACATGCAAAACTGCCAGAAGTGGACACAAAATGTTAGAAAAACATACGAACAAGGATAGGTAGAAATACCAGCAAAACTGTCAGAAGTGGACACAAAATATGAGAAAAACATACGAACAAGGACAGGTAGAAGTACAAGCAATCCTGCCAGAAGTGGACACAAAATATAAGAAAAACATACGAACAAGGACAGGTAGAAGTACATGCAAGCCTGCCAGAAGTGGACACAAAATATGAGAAAAACATACGAACAAGGACTGGAAGAAGTACATGCAAACTGTCAGAAGTAGACACAAAATATAAGAAAATCATACGAACAAGGAAAGGTAGAAGTACATGCAAAACTGCCAGAAGTGGACACAAAATGTTAGAAAAACATACGAACAAGGACTGGTAGAAATACCAGCAAAACCGTCAGAAGTGGACACAAAATATGAGAAAAACACGCAAACAAGGACAACCAGAAATACATGCAAAACTGCCAGAAGTGGACACAAAATATAAGAAAATCATACGAACAAGGCAATTAGAAGTACATGCAAAACTGCCAGAAGTGCACACAAAATATAAGTAAAACATACGAACAAGGACAGGAAGAAGTACATGCAAAACTGCCAGAAGTGGACACAAAATATAAGAAAAAAATACGAACAAGAACAGGAAGAAGAACATGCAAAACTGTCAGAAGTGGGCACGTAATATAAGAAAAACATACGAACAAGGACAGGTAGAATTTTATGCAAAACTCTCAGAAGGGGACTCAAGATATAAGAAAAACATACGAACAAGGACATTTAGAAGTACATGCAAGCCTGCCCGAAGTGGACACAAAATATGAGAAAAACGTTCGAACAAGAACAGGTAGAAGAACATGCAAAACTGTCAGAAGTGGACACAAAATATAAGAAAAACATACGAATAAGGACAGGTCGAAATAATAGCACAGCTGCCAGAAGTGGACACAAAATATAAGAAAAACATACGAACAACGGCAGGAAGAAGTACATGCAAACTGCCAGAAGTGGACACAATATATGAGAAAAACACACGAACAAGGACAGGTAGGAATACAAGCCAAACTGCCAAAAGTGGACACCAAATATAAGAAAAACATACGAACAAGGACATAAGGAAGTACATGCAAACTGCCAGAAGTGGACACAAAATATAAGAAAAACATACGAACAAGGACAGGAGGAAGTACATGCAAACTGCCAGAAGTGGACACAAAATATAAGAAAAACATACGAACAAGGACAGGTAGGAATACAAGCAAAACTGCCAAAAGTGGACACCAAATATAAGAAAAACATACGAACAAGGACAGGAGGAAGTACATGCAAACTGCCAGAAGTGGACACAAAATATAAGAAAATCATGCGAACAAGGAAAGGTAGAAGTACATGCAAAACTGCCAGAAGCGGACACAAAATGTTAGAAAAACATACGAACAAGGACAGGTAGAAATACCAGCAAAACTGTCAGAAGTGGACACAAAATATGAGAAAAACATACGAACAAGGACAGGTAGAAGTACATGCAAGCCTGCCAGAAGTGGACACAAAATATGACAAAAACATACGAACAAGGACTGGAAGAAGTACATGCAAAACTGCCAGAAGTGGACACAAAATATAAGAAAAATATACGAACAAGGACAGGTAGGAATACAAGCAAAACTGCCAAAAGTGGACACAAAATATAAGAAAAACATACGAACAAGGACAGGAAGAAGTACATGCAAACTGCCAGAAGTGGACACAAAATATAAGAAAAACATACGAACAAGGACAGGAAGAGGTACATGCAAACTGCCAGAAGTGGACACAAAATATAAGAAAATCATACGAACAAGGAAAGGTAGAAGTACATGCAAAACTGCCAGAAGTTGACACAAAATGTTAGAAAAACATACGAACAAAGATAGGTAGAAATACATGCAAAACTGCCAGAAGTGGACACAAAATATAAGAAAAACATACGAACAAGGACAGGTAGAAGTACATGCAAGCCTGCCAGAAGTGGACACAAAGTATGAGAAAAACATACGAACAAGGACTGGAAGAAGTACATGCAAAACTGTCAGAAGTGGACACAAAATATAAGAAAACATACGAACAAGGACAGGAAGAAGTACATGCAAACTGCCAGAAGTGGACACAAAATATAAGAAAGTCATACGAACAAGGAAAGGTAGAAGTACATGCAAAACTGCCAGAAGTGGACACAAAATGTTAGAAAAACATACGAACAAGGACAGGTAGAAATACCAGCAAAACTGTCAGAAGTCCACACAAAATATGAGAAAAACATACGAACATTGACACTTAGGAATACAAGCAAAACTGACAAAAGTGTACACAAAATATAAGAAAAACATACGAACAAGGACAGGAAGAAGTACATGCAATCTGCCAGAAGTGGACACAAAATATAAGAAAATCATACGAACAAGGAAAGGTAGAAGTACATGCAAAACTGCCAGAAGTGGACACAAAATGTTAGAAAAACATACGAACAAGGACAGGTAGAAATACCAGCAAAACTGTCAGAAGTGGACACAAAATATGAGAAAAACATACGAACAAGTTCAGGTAGAAGTACAAGCAATCCTGCTAGAAGTGGACACAAAATATAAGAAAAACATACGAACAAGGACAGGTAGAAGTACATGCAAGCCTGCCAGAAGTGGACACAAAATATGAGAAAAACATACGAACAAGGACTGGAAGAAGTACATGCAAAACTGTCAGAAGTGGACACAAAATATAAGAAAAACATACGAACAAGGACAGGTAGGAGTACAAGCAAAACTGCCAAAAGTGGACACAAAATATAAGAAAAACATACGAACAAGGACAGGAAGAAATACATGCAAACTGCCAGAAGTGGACACAAAATATAAGAAAAACATACGAACAAGGCAATTAGAAGTACATGCAAAACTGCCAGAAGTGCACACAAAATATAAGAAAAACATACGAACAAGGACAATAAGAAGTACATGCAAAACTGCCAGAAGTGGACACAAAATATAAGAAAAAAATACGAACAAGAACAGGAAGAAGAACATGCAAAACTTTCAGAAGTGGGCACGTAATATAAGAAAAACATACGAACAAGGACAGGTAGAATTTTATGCAAAACTCTCAGAAGGGGACACAAGATATAAGAAAAACATACGAACAAGGACCTTTAGAAGTACATGCAAGCCTGCCAGAAGTGGACACAAAATATGAGAAAATCATACGAACAAGGACAGGTAGGAGTACATGCAAAACACAGAGAGCTGGGCACAAAATATAAGAACAACATACGAACAAGGACAGGTAGGAGCACATGCAAAACTGTCAGAAGTGGACACAAAATATAAGAAAATCATACGAACAAGGACAGGAAGAAGTACATGCAAACTGCCAGAAGTGGACACAAAATATAAGAAAATCATACGAACAAGGAAAGGTAGAAGTACATGCAAAACTGCCAGAAGTGGACACAAAATGTTAGAAAAACATACGAACAAGGACAGGTAGAAATACCAGCAAAACCGTAAATATAACATACGAACAAGGACAGGAAGAAGTACATGCAAACTGCCAGAAGTGGACACAAAATATAAGAAAATCATACGAACAAGGAAAGGTAGAAGTACATGCAAAACTGCCAGAAGTGGACACAAAATGTTAGAAAAACATACGAACAAGGACAGGTAGAAATACCAGCAAAACTGTCAGAAGTCCACACAAAATATGAGAAAAACATACGAACAGGGACAGGTAGGAATACAAGCAAAACTGACAAAAGTGTACACAAAATATAAGAAAAACATACGAACAAGGACAGGAAGAAGTACATGCAAAACTGCCAGAAGTGGACACAAATTGTTAGAAGAACATACGAACAAGGACAGGTAGAAATACCAGCAAAACTGTCAGAAGTGGACACAAAATATGAGAAAAACATACGAACAAGTTCAGGTAGAAGTACAAGCAATCCTGCCAGAAGTGGACACAAAATATAAGAAAAACATACGAACAAGGACAGGTAGAAATACATGCAAGCCTGCCAGAAGTGGACACAAAATATGAGAAAAACATACGAACAAGGACTGGAAGAAGAACATGCAAAACTTTCAGAAGTGGGCACGTAATATAAGAAAAACATACGAACAAGGACAGGTAGAATTTTATGCAAAACTCTCAGAAGGGGACACAAGATATAAGAAAAACATACGAACAAGGACATTTAGAAGTACATGCAAGCCTGCCAGAAGTGGACACAAAATATGAGAAAAACATACGAACAAGGACAGGTAGGAGTACATGCAAAACACAGAGAGCTGGGCACAAAATATAAGAACAACATACGAACAAGGACAGGTAGGAGTACATGCAAAACTGTCAGAAGTGGACACAAAATATAAGAAAAACATACGAACAAGGACAGGAAGAAGTACATGCAAACTGCCAGAAGTGGACACAAAATATAAGAAAATCATACGAACAAGGAAAGGTAGAAGTACATGCAAAACTGCTAGAAGTGGACACAAAATGTTAGAAAAACATACGAACAAGGACAGGTAGAAATACCAGCAAAACCGTCAGAAGTGGACACAAAATATGAGAAAAACATGCAAACAAGGACAAATAGAAATACATGCAAAACTGCCAGAAGTGGACACAAAATATAAGAAAATCATACGAACAAGGCAATTAGAAGTACATGCAAAACTGCCAGAAGTGCACACAAAATATAAGAAAAACATACGAACAAGGACAGGAAGAAGTACATGCAAAACTGCCAGAAGTGGACACAAAATATAAGAAAAAAATACGAACAAGAACAGGAAGAAGAACATGCAAAACTTTCAGAAGTGTTCACGTAATATAAGAAAAACCTACGAACAAGGACAGGTAGAATTTTATGCAAAACTCTCAGAAGGGGACACAAGATATAAGAAAAACATACGAACAAGGACATTTAGAAGTACATGCAAGCCTGCCAGAAGTGGACACAAAATATGAGAAAAACATACGAACAAGGACAGGTAGGAGTACATGCAAAACACAGAGAGCTGGGCACAAAATATAAGAACAACATACGAACAAGGACAGGTAGGAGTACATGCAAAACACAGAGAGCTGAGCACAAAATATAAGAACAACATGCGAACAAGGGCAGGTAGAAGTACATGCAAAACTGTCAGAAGTGGACACAAAATATAAGAAAATCATACGAACAAGGACAGACAGAAGTACATGCAAACTGCCAGAAGTGGACACAAAATATAAGAAAATCATACGAACAAAGGCAGGTAGAAGTACATGCAAACTGCCAGAAGTGGACACAAAATATAAGAAAATCATACGAACAAGGAAAGGTAGAAGTACATGCAAAACTGCCAGAAGTTGACACAAAATGTTAGAAAAACATACGAACAAAGACAGGTAGAAGTACATGCAAAACTGCCAGAAGTGGACACAAAATATAAGAAAAACATACGAACAAGGACAGGTAAAAGTACATGCAAGCCTGCCAGAAGTGGACACAAAATATGAGAAAAACATACGAACAAGGACTGGAAGAAGTACATGCAAAACTGTCAGAAGTGGACACAAAACATAAGAAAAACATACGAACAAGGACAGGTAGGAATACAAGCAAAACTGCCAAAAGTGGACACAAAATATAAGAAAAACATACGAACAAGGACAGGAAGAAGTACATGCAAACTGCCAGAAGTGGACACAAAATATAAGAAAATCATACGAACAAGGAAAGGTAGAAGTACATGCAAAACTGCCAGAAGTGGACACAAAATGTTAGAAAAACATACGAACAAGGACAGGTAGAAATACCAGCAAAACTGTCAGAAGTGGACACAAAATATGAGAAAAACATACGAACAGGGACAGGTAGGAATACAAGCAAAACTGACAAAAGTGTACACAAAATATAAGACAAACATACGAACAAGGACAGGAAGAAGTACATGCAAACTGCCAGAAGTGGACACAAAATATAAGAAAAACATACGAACAAGGAAAGGTAGAAGTACATTCAAACTGTCAGAAGTGGACACAAAATATAAGAAAATCATACGAACAAGGACGGGTAGAAGTGCATGCAAAACAGCCAGAACGGGACACAAAATATAAGAAAATCATACGAACAAGGACAGGTAGAAGTGCATGCAAAACTGCCAGAAGTGGACACAAAATGTAAGAGAATCATACGAAAGAGGACAGGTAGAAGTACATGCAAACTGTCAGAAGTGGACACAAAATATGAGAAAAATATACGAACAAGGACAGGAAGAAATACATGCAAACTGCCAGAAGTGGACACAAAATATAAGAAAAACATACGAACAAGGAAAGGTAGAAGTACATTCAAACTGTCAGAAGTGGACACAAAATATAAGAAAATCATACGAACAAGGACGGGTAGAAGTGCATGCAAAACTGCCAGAAGTGGACACAAAATATAAGAAAAACATACGAACAATAACTGGAAGAAGTACATGCAAAACTGTCAAAAGTGGACACAAAATATAAGAAAAACATACGAACAAGGACAGGTAGGAGTACATGCAAAACACAGAGAGGTGGGCACAAAATATAAGAACAACATACGAACAAGGACAGGTAGAAGTACATGCAAAACTGTCAGAAGTGGACACAAAATATAAGAAAAACATACGAACAAGGACAGGTAGAAGTACATGCAAACTGCCAGAAGTGGACACAAAATATAAGATAAACATACTGTAACGTGTTTGCCGGTTCGCAATGATAAAACTTTTTCTCCTTTCTGATTCTATTTGTCTTTATTAAAGCTTTTCACAAACAACTGATTATCTTTTATTTATTTCAACAATATTCAACTCTTTAAATCCAATTATTCACAACTCTTTTATTCCAAGCAACTTAAGCAATTAATCTCAATCAAATTCTTCTGTAATTTTAATTCACTATTAAAATCTCTATCCAAATCACTTTTCAACTGTATCTCTAATAAATCTCAAGTCAACTGTGTCCATGCTCTCAATGCTCGTAGTATTTATACCCGAGATACGAATCCAGAATCTTCCTTCCTGGCGACGATTTGCCCATCTAGTGAGATATCGATAGTTCTGGAACGTGCCTGAGGTAAGTACTAGAAAATTCCTGAAGGTTCTTATAATTGCTGAATGCACTTAAATTTAGCACTAATCCCCCAATAGATGTCGCTGATCGATATCTAAAATGTCTAAATGTCGCTAATACAGTTGATATAACAATTCCACTAAATGTCGCTAATGCAGTCGATATTACACTGCCCCCCTCCTAAACTTGTTCGTCCCGAACAAGAGCATCGGCGTTGTTTCCATGGTAACGATGTAGGCGATCCACATGTATGATTTTCAACTTGCCTCTTAGTCCCCGTTGAATTCTGTAGACAACATCGTTGATTCGTGTAACCACTGTATAGGGGCCCTCCCAGTCCTGCTGCAGCTTCGGAGACCTCCCTTTTTGTCGATGTGGGTTGTACAGCCATACCAGATCTCCTTCCCGAAATCCTGACGTCGTTGTCTTCGCGTCGTACCTGGTCTTCATGCGGTCACTGGCTATCTTAATCTTCGTCCTAGTTCTTTGGTGTATGTCGGCGATCCTTTCCCTTAGGTCTGCCACATATTCTTCTTCCGATTTCGGCTCATCCGTGGGGGAACCAAATTTCACCTCACTAGGTAGCCGGACAGGTTGACCAAAAAGGATTTCGGACGGAGTGTGTCCCGTTGAACTGTGAACTGCATTACGGTAAGCCATCAGGAACAAGGGAATATGTCGATCCCAGTCACGTTGGTAATCACTCACGACTTTGGAGAGATGTTCATTCAATGTTCTGTTGAACCGTTCTACCATCCCGTCGGACTGTGGGTGAAGTGGAGTCGTTCTGGTCTTTTTGATTCCGAGTAGTTGACACATTTCCTGGAATAGCTTGGACTCGAAGTTCCGTCCTTGATCCGAGTGCAGTTCCATGGGTACGCCAAACCTGCTCACCCAGTTGTCGACAATCTTTTCTACGACGGTCTTAGCCTCCTGGTTGGGAATCGCGAACGCTTCAGGCCACTTGCTGAAGTAGTCCATAACAACTAAGATGTATCGGTTGCCCTGGTCGGTTTCCGGGAACGGCCCTGCGATGTCGACAGCGATTCGTTCAAACGGTGCACTCACGTTGTACTGATGCATCTTTCCCCGGGTTTTCACGCTTGGTCCCTTGCTCGCTGCACACGTGACGCACTTTCGACACCAGCTCTCGATGTCGTCTCTCGCACTGAGCCAGTAGAATCGTTCCCGTACTTTATCCAGCGTTTTATTTACACCCAGGTGTCCTCCGGATACGCCATCGTGCATTTCCTGCAGCACTTCATGCACTTTTGAACGTGGCACCACGAGCTTCATCCTACACGTCTTTCCATCGGGCATCTCCCATTTCCGCCTCAAGATGCCGTCTTGAACATGTAGAGAGTCCCATTGTGCCCAATATGCTTTGAGGGTAGGGCTTCTATCGGAGATATCTCGACCATCAGGTTTCTCCATGTTTTCCTTCCAAGCTAGTATCGGCTCGATATCCGGGTCTTCCTTTTGAGCGTTCCGGATCTCCTCGGTACTCCAACCGATGATGGGCTCAGCTCTAACTACTTGGACGGGAACGATCTCTTTCTCCTCCTTTCGTACACAATGCTTACAGTCGGCTTTACAAGGTCGTCGCGACAAGGCATCCGCGTTTGAGTGGAGTTTTCCCTTGCGATGCTGTATTTCGAACTCGTACATCTGCAATCGCTCTGTCCACCTCGCGATCTGACCCTCCGGATTTTTGAACTGCAACAACCATTTTAGAGCTGCATGATCTGTACGTAGGAGGAACTTTTGACCGTAGAGGTACTTGTGGAAATGTTTCGTCGCCATAATCAAAGCAAGAAGTTCCCGTCTTGTTACACAGTAGTTCCGTTCTGGTTTGGAGAGTACCTTACTGAAATAGGCCACTACCTTCTCCTGGCCATCATCCACCTGCGATAGGACAGCTCCGATCCCAACATTACTGGCATCTGCATCTACGATAAACATCTTGTCCGGGATGGGGTAGGCCAGTATTGGAGCCTCACATAGTTGTTGTTTAAGTTGCCGAAAACTCTGCTCGCATTCGCCTGACCACTTAAATTGTTTTCCCTTTTCCGTCAACTGGTGCAGGCTCTTCGCAATTTTGGCAAAATCCTTTACGAACCGTCGGTAGTATGTGGCGAGGCCAAGGAAGCTCCTCAATTGGTGTTTGTCTTTGGGAACTGGCCAGTTTTTAACGGCTTCAACTTTGTCCGGATCCGTTCTCACTCGCTCTGACGAAATAATGTGACCTAGATACTTCACTTCTCGTTTAAAGAGCGCACATTTCTTCGAGTTGAGTTTCAAGTGGGCATTGCGTAAGCGTTTGAAGACTTCCCTTAGGTTGTCTCGATGTTCCGCAAACGTTTTTCCCACCACAATGACATCGTCCAGATACACCAAGCAGGTTTTCCAGGTTAGTCCATGCAGGACGCGTTCCATCAGACGCTCGAAAGTTGCCGGAGCGTTGCACAAACCAAATGGCACGACTGTAAACTCCCACAGTCCATTTCCGGCAGTGAATGCGGTTTTCTCGCGGTCTTCTGGGTGAATCTGCACTTGCCAATAGTCGCTCTTTAGATCGAGAGTGGAGAACCATTGGGCTCCAGAGAGGGTGTCCAGTGTGTCATCGATCCGGGGCAAAGGGTAACTATCCTTTTTGGTAGCATCATTCAGCCTGCGGTAGTCCACGCAGAATCGGGTGCTGCCGTCCTTCTTCTTGACTAGTACAATAGGCGATGCCCACGGGCTCTGGGAACTTTCAATTAGCCCTTCTTTCTCCATCGACGAAACCATCTCCGCAACCTCTGTCTGCTTTGCTAATGGGAGTCGCCTGGCAGGCTGTCTAATCGGTCTAGCATCCCCGGTGTCTATGAGGTGCTGTACTAAGTGTGTTCGGCCGTGGTCCCCATCTTGTAACGCAAATATGTCAGCAAACTCACCGAGTAGATTCTTTGCCATGCTTCACTGCTTCTGATTAAGTTCACAATGTTGAAAGATGGTCTTCCGTAGTTCCGCCAATCTGTATGACGGAACCGGCTTCACAGGCTCCTCTTCAGTTGCTGCTGAGATCGCGGAAATCGGTACGCATTCTCCAATCACTTCCCCTCGCTTTAATTTGACGCTGTAGTTTTTCGGGTTCATGAGCCTTACTGGTACCATGTTGTTCTTTGGTTCCACTAGAATTCTTCCCACGATGTAGTTCTGGGAGTCTTTTTGGTTATCTGGCTCAATGAGGAAGAATCGATGGTTCCCAGGATCACCCTCCAAATTTGTCCAAATTACTATCTCTGCAGAGGGTGGCAAAATGTCGTCCTTGCTGATAACCGACCTGAGATTTACTGTGCCTTTGTTTCCGTACACCATAGGAATCTCCACATGTCGATACCTCAGCACCTGCATTCCGATGTCCAGGATGATCTTGTGTGCTTCCATAAAGTCCACCCCGATGATGCAGTCGTCGCATATGTCAGCCACCAGGAACACGTGTGAGAATGTTAAGCCTGCTATTTGTATTCTCAGGCGAACTTCTCCGTAGATTTTTGCTGATTCTCCTGTCGCAGTCCTCAGGCAGTAGCAACTGGTGTTGTGTAGCCATGAATTCCGGACGAGATCCCTCCTTACGATGGAAGCCGTGGCACCGGTGTCTATGGTAGCCACGCACTTGCTGTCGCCCATAATTGCTTCCACGGTCAAGCTTTTGTTGCATCGCTTGGTTTGGGAGACTTGGATGGTGGTTCTGGGGCCATCGATTCCAGAAACCAACTTCTGCCCTGCGAAGTTGGCTCTTAAGCATTTCCCGAATGAGAAGCTTGACCAGCAGGACGGATGTTATCCCCGCTGGATGCTTCTTCGTCGCGTCTCCGGCTAGCACAATGCGGACAGCTTCCGTTTCTTCGTAGTGCTCTGCACTGCCGTTGTAGATGTCCAATCTTGTTGCAATTCCAGCAACGAATCTGCCGTTCTGCGGCGTTATTTTGGCGCTCGACGTCCACTCTCTGGCAGGAGCATTCCTCGGTGATTATTTCCCTGACACGATGGATTCTCTGGGAGGCCTGATCTGCTGCCTCCATTGTCAGGGCAAAAGCCAAAGCCTCAGCAAGTGTTTTCTTCCCAGCCATTCGTACAGCCGTTTGTAGTTTGTCGTCGGCAATGGCTTGGATAAACGCTTCGGTTGCCATCTCGTTGATGATCTCCTTTCCAGTATTGGGGTAGGACAGATGTGCCAGACGTTCCACATCTGCCTGCAGCTGCTGCAGTGTCTCTCCCTTCATTTGAGCCCTTCGGCGCAACTGGACCCTGTACACTTGTTGCATGTGGTCATCGCCGAATCGCATCTCAATGGCCTTCACTAGCAAACCGTAGTCGCGATGTTTGTCGTCCGCAAGAGTTTGGAGTAGTTCGGCGGCTGAGCCTCGGAGTGCAAGTGTGAGTGCAATCGATTTTTCTTCCTCGTCCCAATTGTTGGCCAATGCGGCAGCTTCAAATTGTTTCTTGTATATAGGCCATGATGTTTGACCATCGAATACCGGGGGCTGCATTTCCTTTCTTCTCGGACCTTCGATTGAACTCACGCGAAGTTTTTGCCTCTTCACACCGTCGAGTTCATTGGTCAGATGTTTGAATTGTTTTTCCATTTCTTCGTACTGACCTCCGAATTTCGCTTCCAATCTCTTTTCGACATCTTCGATTTGTTGGTCGATGGCCTCGAATTTGACGTCCAGGCTTTCGAATTTACCGTCCAGAACATCGAATTTGGCGTCGAGCTTTTGCTTTTGCTCGTCTAACCTGGCGTCTATTGAGTTCTTCTGTTCGTCGAACCTGGCGTCTATTGAGTTCTTCTGTTCGTCGGACTTCTTGCTCTGCTCATCGAACTTGGCGTCCATGCCGTTCTTCGTCTCGGTGAGCAGTTTGAACAGCGCAGACATGTCAATCGTTGCACTTACAGTCTCCTCCTCCTCTACATCAAATAGCTCAGTTTCGGGGTCTCCACCGTCTTCCACCACAGCATTCTGCAGCCGGAGCACTAATTCGCTTTTTAGCCCACTGGTCTGAAGATTTCTCTTACTCAGCTCTGCTTTTAACTGGACCAGGGACAAATTTTTCAATTTACGACCCATTTCTGTTCAAATTTCAAACACTTCTCAAATTTCACCACTGTTCTCTTGTTCAGAAACTGTGTCTTAAACGTTCTCATCACTCTGAAAAAGTTTTATCCCACTTCTGACACCAAATGTAACGTGTTTGCCGGTTCGCAATGATAAAACTTTTTCTCCTTTCTGATTCTATTTGTCTTTATTAAATCTTTTCACAAACAACTGATTATCTTTTATTTATTTCAACAATATTCAACTCTTTAAATCCAATTATTCACAACTCTTTTATTCCAAGCAACTTAAGCAATTAATCTCAACCAAATTCTTCTGTAATTTTAATTCACTATTAAAATCTCTATCCAAATCACTTTTCAACTGTATCTCTAATAAATCTCAAGTCAACTGTGTCCATGCTCTCAATGCTCGTAGTATTTATACCCGAGATACGAATCCAGAATCTTCCTTCCTGGCGACGATTTGCCCATCTAGTGAGATATCGATAGTTCTGGAACGTGCCTGAGGTAAGTACTAGAAAATTCCTGAAGGTTCTTATAATTGCTGAATGCACTTAAATTTAGCACTAATCCCCCAATAGATGTCGCTGATCGATATCTAAAATGTCTAAATGTCGCTAATACAGTTGATATAACAATTCCACTAAATGTCGCTAATGCAGTCGATATTACAATACGAACAAGGACAGGTAGAAGTACATGCAAGCCTGCCAGAAGGGGACGCAAAATATAAGAAAAACATACGAACAAGGACAGACAGAAGTACATGCAAACTGCCAGAAGTGGACACAAAATATAAGAAAATCATACGAACAAGGAAAGGTAGAAGTACATGCAAACTGCCAGAAGTGGACACAAAATGTTAGAAAAACATACGAACAAGGACAGGTAGAAATACATGCAAAACTGTCGGAAGTGGACACAAAATATGAGAAAAACATACGAACAAGGACAGGTAGAAGTACAAGCAATTGTGCCAGAAGTGGACACAAAATATAAAAAAAAAATACGAACAAGGACAGGTAGAAGTACATGCAAGCCTGCCAGAAGTGGACACAAAATATGAGAAAAACATACGAACAAGGACTGGAAGAGGTACATGCAAAACTGTCAGAAGTGGACACAAAATATAAGGAAAACATACGAACAAGGACAGGTAGGAATACAAGCAAAACGGCCAAAAGTGGACACAAAATATAAGAAAAACATACGAACAAAGGCAGGTAGAAATACATGCAAACTGCCAGAAGTGGACACAAAATATAAGAGAATCATACGAAAGAAGACAGGTAGAAGTACATGCAAACTGCCAGAAGTGGACACAAAATATGAGAAAAACATACGAACAAGGACAGGAAGAAGTACATGCAAACTGTCAGAAGTTTACACAAAATATAAGAAAATCATACGAACAAGGAAAGGTAGAAGTACATGCAAACTGTCAGAAGTGGACGCAAAATATAAGAAAAACATACGAACAAGGACAGACAGAAGTACATGCAAACTGCCAGAAGTGGACACAAAATATAAGAAAATCATACGAACAAGGAAAGGTAGAAGTACATGCAAACTGCCAGAAGTGGACACAAAATATCAGAAAAACATACGAACAAGGACAGGAAGAAGTACATGCAAACTGCCAGAAGTGGACACAAAATATAAGAAAATCATACGAACAAGGAAAGGTAGAAGTACATGCAAACTGCCAGAAGTGGACACAAAATGTTAGAAAAACATACGAACAAGGACAGGTAGAAATACATGCAAACTGCCAGAAGTGGACACAAAATAGAAGAAAAACATACGAACAAGGACAGGAAGAAGTACATGCAAACTGTCAGAAGTGGACACAAAATATGAGAAAAACATACGAACAAGGACAGGTAGAAGTACAAGCAATTGTGCCAGAAGTGGACACAAAATATAAAAAAAAAATACGAACAAGGACAGGTAGAAGTACATGCAAACTGCCAGAAGTGGACACAAAATATGAGAAAAACATACGAACAAGGACTGGAAGAGGTACATGCAAAACTGTCAGAAGTGGACACAAAATATAAGGAAAACATACGAACAAGGACAGGTAGGAATACAAGCAAAACTGCCAAAAGTGGACACAAAATATAAGAAAAACATACGAACAAGGACAGGAAGAAAAACATGCAAACTGCCAGAAGTGGACACAAAATATAAGAAAAACATACGAACAAGGACAGGAAGAAGTACATGCAAAGCTGCCAGAAGTGGACGCAAAATATAAGAAAATCATACGAACAAGGAAAGGTAGAAGTACATGCAAAACTGCCAGAAGTGGACACAAAATGTTAGAAAAACATACGAACAAGGACAGGTAGAAATACCAGCAAAACTGTCAGAAGTGGACACTAAATATGAGAAAAACATACAAACAACGACAGGTAGAAGTACATGCAAACTGCCAGAAGAGGACACAAAATATAAGAAAATCTTACGAACAAGGACAGGTAGAAGTACATGCAAGCCTGCCAGAAGTGGACACAAAATATGAGAAAAACATACGAACAAGGACTGGAGGAAGTACATGCAAAACTGCCAGAAGTGGACACAAAATATAAGAAAAACATACGAACAAGGACAGGTAGGAGTACATGCAAAACACAGACAGGTGGGCACAAAATATAAGAACAACATACGAACAAGGAAAGGTAGAAGTACATGCAAAACTGTCAGAAGTGGACACAAAATATAAGAAAATCATACAAACAAGGACATTTAGAAGTACATGCAAGCCTGCCAGAAGTGGACACAAAATATGAGAAAAACATACGAACAAGGACTGGAGGAAGTACATGCAAAACTGCCAGAAGTGGACACAAGATATAAGAAAAACATACGAACAAGGACAGGTAGGAGTACATGCAAAACACAGACAGGTGGGCACAAAATATAAGAACAACATACGAACAAGGACAGGTAGAAGTACATGCAAACTGTCAGAAGTGGACACAAAATATGAGAAAAACATACGAACAAGGACAGGTAGAAATACATGCAAACTGCCAGAAGTGGACACAAAATAGAAGAAAAACATACGAACAAGGACAGGAAGAAGTACATGCAAACTGTCAGAAGTGGACACAAAATATAAGAAAATCATACGAACAAGGAAAGGTAGAGGTACATGCAAACCGTCAGAAGTGGACGCAAAATATAAGAAAAACATACGAACAAGGACAGACAGAAGTACATGCAAACTGCCAGAAGTGGACACAAAATATAAGAAAATCATACGAACAAAGGCAGGTAGAAGTACATGCAAACTGCCAGAAGTGGACACAAAATATGAGAAAAACATACGAAAAAGGACAGGAAGAAGTACATGCAAACTGCCAGAAGTGGACACAAAATATAAGAAAATCATACGAACAAGGAAAGGTAGAAGTACATGCAAACTGCCAGAAGTGGACACAAAATGTTAGAAAAACATACGAACAAGGACAGGTAGAAATACATGCAAAACTGTCGGAAGTGGACCCAAAATAAGAGAAACACATACGAACAAGGACAGGTAGAAGTACAAGCAATTGTGCCAGAAGTGGACACAAAATATAAAAAAAAAATACGAACAAGGACAGGTAGAAGTACATGTAAGCCTGCCAGAAGTGGACACAAAATATGAGAAAAACATACGAACAAGAACTGGAAGAGGTACATGCAAAACTGTCAGAAGTTGACACAAAATATAAGGAAAACATACGAACAAGGACAGGTAGGAATACAAGCAAAACTGCCAAAAGTGGACACAAAATATAAGAAAAACATACGAACAAGGACAGGAAGAAATACATGCAAACTGCCAGAAGTGGACACAAAATATAAGAAAAACATACGAACAAGGACAGGAAGAAGTACATGCAAACTGTCAGAAGTGGACACAAAATATAAGAAAATCATACGAACAAGGAAATGTAGAAGTACATGCAAAACTGCCAGAAGTGGACACAAAATGTTAGAAAAACATACGAACAAGGACAGGTAGAAATACCAGCAAAACTGTCAGAAGTGGACACTAAATATGAGAAAAACATACAAACAACGACAGGTAGAAGTACAAGTAATATTGGGAGAAGTGGACACAAAATATAAGAAAAACATACAAACAAGGACATTTAGAAGTACATGCAAGCCTGCCAGAAGTGGACACAAAATATGAGAAAAACATACGAACAAGGACTGGAGGAAGTACATGCAAAACTGCCAGAAGTGGACACAAAATATAAGAAAAACATACGAACAAGGACAGGTAGGAGTACATGCAAAACACAGACAGGTGGGCACAAAATATAAGAACAACATACGAACAAGGACAGGTAGAAGTACATGCAAAACTGTCAGAAGTGGACACAAAATATAAGAAAAACATACGAACAAGGACAGACAGAAGTACATGCAAACTGCCAGAAGTGGACACAAAATATGAGAAAAACATACGAACAAGGACAGGAAGAAATACATGCAAACTGAAAGAAGTGGACACAAAATATAAGAAAAACATACGAACAAGGACAGGAAGCAGTACATGCAAACTGTCAGAAGTGGACACAAAATATAAGAAAATCATACGAACAAGGAAAGGTAGAAGTACATGCAAACTGTCAGAAGTGGACACAAAATATAAGAAAATCATACGTACAAGGACAGGTAGAAGTGCATGCAAAACTGCCAGAAGTTAACGCAAAATATAAGAAAAACATACGAACAAGGACAGGAAGAAGAACATGCAAAACTGTCAGAAGTGGACACAAAATATAAGAAAAACATACGAACAGGGACAGGTCGAAATACAAGCAAAGCTGCCAGAGGTGGACACAAAATATAAGAAAAACATACGAACAACGACAGGAAGAAGTACATGCAAACTGCCAGAAGTGGACACAAAATACAAGAAAAACATACGAACAAGGACAGGAAGAAGTACATGCAAACTGCCAGAAGTGGACACAAAATATAAGAAAATCATACGAACAAAAACAGGTAGAGGTACATGCAAAATTGCCGGAAGTGGACACAAAATATAAGATAAACATACGAACAAGGACAGGTAGAAGTACATACAAAACTGCTAGAAGTGGACACAAAATATAAGAAAAACATACGAGCAAAGACAGGAAGAAGTACATGCAAACTGCCAGAAGTGGGCACAAAATATATGAAAATCATACGAACAAGGACAGGTAGAAGTACATGCAAAACTGCCAGAAGTGGACACAAAATATAAGATAAACATACGAACATCGACAGGTCGAAATACAAGCAAAGCTGCCAGAAGTGGACACAAAATATAAGAAAAACATACGAACAACGACAGGAAGAAGTACATGCAAACTGCCAGAAGTGGACACAAAATATATGAAAATCATACGAACAAGGACAGGTAGAAGTACATGCAAAACTGCCAGAAGTGGACACAAAATATAAGAAAAACATACGAACAAGAACAGGTAGAAGAACATGCAAGCCTGCCAGAAGCGGACACAAAATATAAGAAAAACATACGAACAAGGACAGGTAGAAGTACATGCAAAACTGCCAGAAGTGGACACAAAATATAAGAAAAACATACGAACAAGGACAGGAAGAAGTACATGCAAACTGCCAGAAGTGGACACAAAATATATGAAAATCATACGAACAAGGACAGGTAGAAGTACATGCAAAACTGCCAGAAGTGGACACAAAATATAAGAAAAACATACGAACAAGAACAGGTAGAAGAACATGCAAGCCTGCCAGAAGCGGACACAAAATATAAGAAAAACATACGAACAAGGACAGGTAGAAGTACATGCAAAACTGTCAGAAGTGGACACAAAATATAAGAAAAACATACGAACAAGGACAGGAAGAAGTACATGCAAACTGCCAGAAGTGGACACAAAATACAAGAAAAACATACGAACAAGGACAGGAAGAAGTACATGCAAACTGTCAGAAGTGGACACAAAATATGAGAAAAACATACGAACAAAAACAGGTAGAGGTACATGCAAAATTGCCGGAAGTGGACACAAAATATAAGATAAACATACGAACAAGGACAGGTAGAAGTACATGCAAACTGTCAGAAGTGGACACAAAATATGAGAAAAACATACGAACAAAGGCAGGTAGAAATACATGCAAACTGCCAGAAGTGGACACAAAATATAAGAGAATCATACGAAAGAAGACAGGTAGAAGTACATGCAAACTGTCAGAAGTGGACACAAAATATGAGAAAAACATACGAAGAAGGACAGGAAGAAATACATGCAAACTGCCAGAAGTGGACACAAAATATAAGAAAATCATACGAACAAAGGCAGGTAGAAGTACATGCAAACTGCCAGAAGTGGACACAAAATATAAGAGAATCATACGAAAGAAGACAGGTAGAAGTACATGCAAACTGTCAGAAGTGGACGCAAAATATGAGAAAAACATACGAAGAAGGACAGGAAGAAATACATGCAAACTGCCAGAAGTGGACACAAAATAGAAGAAAAACATACGAACAAGGGCAGGAAGAAGTACATGCAAACTGTCAGAAGTGGACACAAAATATAAGAAAATCATACGAACAAGGAAAGGTAGAAGTACATGCAAACTGTCAGAAGTGGACGCAAAATATAGGAAAAACATACGAACAAGGACAGACAGAAGTACATGCAAACTGCCAGAAGTGGACACAAAATATAAGAAAATCATACGAACAAGGAAAGGTAGAAGTACATGCAAACTGCCAGAAGTGGACACAAAATGTTAGAAAAACATACGAACAAGGACAGGTAGAAATACATGCAAAACTGTCGGAAGTGGACACAAAATATGAGAAAAACATACGAACAAGGACAGGTAGAAGTACAAGCAATTGTGCCAGAAGTGGACACAAAATATAAAAAAAAAATACGAACAAGGACAGGTAGAAGTACATGCAAGCCTGCCAGAAGTGGACACAAAATATGAGAAAAACATACGAACAAGGACTGGAAGAGGTACATGCAAAACTGTCAGAAGTGGACACAAAATATAAGGAAAACATACGAACAAGGACAGGTAGGAATACAAGCAAAACTGCCAAAAGTGGACACAAAATATAAGAAAAACATACGAACAAAGGCAGGTAGAAATACATGCAAACTGCCAGAAGTGGACACAAAATATAAGAGAATCATACGAAAGAAGACAGGTAGAAGTACATGCAAACTGTCAGAAGTGGACACAAAATATGAGAAAAACATACGAACAAGGACAGGAAGAAGTGCATGCAAACTGTCAGAAGTTTACACAAAATATAAGAAAATCATACGAACAAGGAAAGGTAGAAGTACATGCAAACTGTCAGAAGTGGACGCAAAATATAAGAAAAACATACGAACAAGGACAGACAGAAGTACATGCAAACTGCCAGAAGTGGACACAAAATATAAGAAAATCATACGAACAAGGAAAGGTAGAAGTACATGCAAACTGCCAGAAGTGGACACAAAATATCAGAAAAACATACGAACAAGGACAGGAAGAAGTACATGCAAACTGCCAGAAGTGGACACAAAATATAAGAAAATCATACGAACAAGGAAAGGTAGAAGTACATGCAAACTGCCAGAAGTGGACACAAAATGTTAGAAAAACATACGAACAAGGACAGGTAGAAATACATGCAAAACTGTCGGAAGTGGACACAAAATATGAGAAAAACATACGAACAAGGACAGGTAGAAGTACAAGCAATTGTGCCAGAAGTGGACACAAAATATAAAAAAAAAATACGAACAAGGACAGGTAGAAGTACATGCAAACTGCCAGAAGTGGACACAAAATATGAGAAAAACATACGAACAAGGACTGGAAGAGGTACATGCAAAACTGTCAGAAGTGGACACAAAATATAAGGAAAACATACGAACAAGGACAGGTAGGAATACAAGCAAAACTGCCAAAAGTGGACACAAAATATAAGAAAAACATACGAACAAGGACAGGAAGAAAAACATGCAAACTGCCAGAAGTGGACACAAAATATAAGAAAAAACATACGAACAAGGACAGGAAGAAGTACATGCAAACTGTCAGAAGTGGACACAAAATATAAGAAAATCATACGAACAAGGAAAGGTAGAAGTACATGCAAAACTGCCAGAAGTGGACACAAAATGTTAGAAAAACATACGAACAAGGACAGGTAGAAATACCAGCAAAAAATGTCAGAAGTGGACACTAAATATGAGAAAAACATACAAACAACGACAGGTAGAAGTACAAGTAATATTGCCAGAAGTGGACACAAAATATAAGAAAAACATACAAACAAGGACATTTAGAAGTACATGCAAGCCTGCCAGAAGTGGACACAAAATATGAGAAAAACATACGAACAAGGACTGGAGGAAGTACATGCAAAACTGCCAGAAGTGGACACAAAATATAAGAAAAACATACGAACAAGGACAGGTAGAGGAGTACATGCAAAACACAGACAGGTGGGCACAAAATATAAGAACAACATACGAACAAGGAAAGGTAGAAGTACATGCAAAACTGTCAGAAGTGGACACAAAATATAAGAAAATCATAAAAACAAGGACATTTAGAAGTACATGCAAGCCTGCCAGAAGTGGACACAAAATATGAGAAAAACATACGAACAAGGACTGGAGGAAGTACATGCAAAAACTGCCAGAAGTGGACACAAGATATAAGAAAAACATACGAACAAGGACAGGTAGGAGTACATGCAAAACACAGACAGGTGGGCACAAAATATAAGAACAACATACGAACAAGGACAGGTAGAAGTACATGCAAACTGTCAGAAGTGGACACAAAATATGAGAAAAACATACGAAGAAGGACAGGAAGAAATACATGCAAAACTGCCAGAAGTGGACACAAAATAGAAGAAAAACATACGAACAAGGACAGGAAGAAGTACATGCAAACTGTCAGAAGTGGACACAAAATATAAGAAAATCATACGAACAAGGAAAGGTAGAAGTACATGCAAACTGTCAGAAGTGGACGCAAAATATAAGAAAAAACATACGAACAAGGACAGACAGAAGTACATGCAAACTGCCAGAAGTGGACACAAAATATAAGAAAATCATACGAACAAAGGCAGGTAGAAGTACATGCAAACTGCCAGAAGTGGACACAAAATATGAGAAAAACATACGAACAAGGACAGGAAGAAGTACATGCAAACTGCCAGAAGTGGACACAAAATATAAGAAAATCATACGAACAAGGAAAGGTAGAAGTACATGCAAACTGCCAGAAGTGGACACAAAATGTTAGAAAAACATACGAACAAGGACAGGTAGAAATACATGCAAAACTGTCGGAAGTGGACACAAAATAAGAGAAACACATACGAACAAGGACAGGTAGAAGTACAAGCAATTGTGCCAGAAGTGGACACAAAATATAAAAAAAAAATACGAACAAGGACAGGTAGAAGTACATGCAAGCCTGCCAGAAGTGGACACAAAATATGAGAAAAACATACGAACAAGGACTGGAAGAGGTACATGCAAAACTGTCAGAAGTTGACACAAAATATAAGGAAAACATACGAACAAGGACAGGTAGGAATACAAGCAAAACTGCCAAAAGTGGACACAAAATATAAGAAAAACATACGAACAAGGACAGGAAGAAATACATGCAAACTGCCAGAAGTGGACACAAAATATAAGAAAAAACATACGAACAAGGACAGGAAGAAGTACATGCAAACTGTCAGAAGTGGACACAAAATATAAGAAAATCATACGAACAAGGAAAGGTAGAAGTACATGCAAAACTGCCAGAAGTGGACACAAAAATGTTAGAAAAACATACGAACAAGGACAGGTAGAAATACCAGCAAAACTGTCAGAAGTGGACACTAAATATGAGAAAAACATACAAACAACGACAGGTAGAAGTACAAGTAATATTGGGAGAAGTGGACACAAAATATAAGAAAAAACATACAAACAAATACATTTAGAAGTACATGCAAAGCCTGCCAGAAGTGGACACAAAATATGAGAAAAACATACGAACAAGGACTGGAGGAAGTACATGCAAAACTGCCAGAAGTGGACACAAAATATAAGAAAATCATACGAACAAAGGCAGGTA
>CATOTT010000023.1:0-16000 GCA_951813785.1 Criorhina ranunculi
TACAAGCACAAGCAAGAGCCAGAGAAGACTGAAATTCGTTGCACGTTTTGCCGCTTCAAAGGGCATATAGCTGAAGACTGTCGGAAGGCCAAGGCAGCACAGAAACCGCAAAGGGCCAGAGAAGCCGACATCGTGTGCTTCGGATGCGGGCAACGAGGCGTTTATAAAAGAAACTGCCCAAAATGCAGAGAACCAGCGGCTTCCGGTAGTAGTACTGTCTTTAACGCACTGGAGGTTACTTCCGGTGGAAACATCCCAGCCGTCACCATAAAAATTAAAGGGGTGACCTTAGTAGCCTACATGGACACGGCGGCGAAAACAAGCGTGGCAAGTGTGGCATTGTTCGAAATGTTAAGAGAAACCGGACATACACTTCGCACTGAGCAGGCAGAGGTAACTTTTGCAGATGGAGGCCAACGTTCAGGACCTATCTTGAGAGCGCACACTCGCGTTCTTTTGGGAAATCGCTCTAAGACACTAAACATCAGCATACTCCCCAATACGACAAACAGGGTGACACTATTAGGGATCGATTTTCTGGAAGAAGCAGGTATAGTTCTGAACCTAGCACAGGGAATGTGGTACTTCGTCGACCAACCCAGGAAGTGTTTCCCGTATTTCCACCATGTAGCAGAACCGGACGACGTTGCAACCCCAGAAGAGCTTAAAGAGGTATACTGCGAGAATATCAAGCCGATATCAACCATCCCCAATACGACTATCGATGAAGAACCAGAATCAGTTCAACTCTCAGAAGAAGACTATTCTTCAGATGCAGTCTATGACAGTTTTCGGGATTCCTTGTCAATACATGAAAGGTCTCCTTTACAGGGAAAAGAAAACGTATTTGTTAATACGGTAGACCAAACCAAACGTCTACAAAATAAACTTTTTGGCAATCCAGTTAAACGGCAATCGGAGCAGTTCGTGTCCAGGGGGAGGGCCCTGAGGAACATCCCAGTAAATTATATTTCTGGAAGAACTACTAAAAATAGTGTTCCGGAGTTGACGCCAACAATCCGCGCCCCTTCCAATATTTTGGAGGAGGCTAACAAAGTGAAGACGAGTCACAAAAACAACCGACCTCAGCAAGCGAACAAAGGAAGACGCGAGGGTCCCAAATTCAAAGTTGGTGACGCCGTATTAGTAACCACACATGTCTTAAGCAAGGCAGGTAAGAAGCTAACTTCTAAGTTTATCCCCAGACGAGACGGTCCTTATGTAATCCTGCGGCAAATGGGCGAGACGATGTACCAGGTGGCAAGTCCAGACGCCGCCGACATTCCACTGGGTGCGTATCACAAGTCCGCGTTGACACCATTCAAGTCACCTCATGATGTCATCACCGATCGGCCAATCAATCCACTAAGGCTAAGAGGACGACCCAATCAAACAGATGCTGGCAACTCGTCGAGACGACTTCGTAGCCAGAGGGGGAGACTGTAGCAGGGCTAGCTAAAGAAGCACATTTTTTCATATAAAAAACATATAAAACTGATTTGTACTAAAGCTTTTCAAACACAAGCTCTTTTGATCATGTAACCAGATAACAATAATTCATATGTACTAAAGCTTTCCAAAGCACCCTTGTAATGTTTAAAATAAAATTCACATCCACTTTTGTCAGAAAATATAGTAAATAAAATAAAGGGATTATGCCATCCCAGGATGAATATCACAGGAATTTCCTTTCTTTCATTCGTCCTTGATCTTTATATATTTTGGCTTGTATCTTACTCTAAGAATGGAATTCAGAGCGTGCGTACGGAATCCCGGACAACGTAAAGAATCTCTACTTAGTTTCAACTGTGCGTACGGAATCCTCGAACAGCAGTTAACAAACATCCATTTTTTATATTGGTAAGGAGGATTTCCCCCTTACACCCTAGAAAAAAAAAAAAAAAAAAACATATAGTGAAATAGGGTGCGCAAAAGTAGTTTGACTAAAGCGTAGAATTTCTTGATGCAGTGTTTGGTCAATTCAATTTTGGTTGTGCATGAAGAGGTTAAATGTAAAAATGTTAAATGAATTAAGTAAATTAGCCTAAAAAAAAAAAAAGGTTATATACGTATTAATTAAAGTGAAGATTAGATAGTGTTCTGCACTTAAAGAGGTCGCGATCTCCGTCCGAGGGATCCAGTAAAATCCGGTGAGGCCGTTCCATGTTTGTGTTGTCCCCCGCCCGATTGTGGCCTTTAATACTAATTTTTGAATCCACATTTAAGCGCAGAACGCACGGTAGGATTAGGGTAGGTTAAGTTGTACTGTAGCTTAGTTAGTTTTAAGATTCGATAAGAAGGATGAATAAAATTGAATTGGGAATGTGAAGTGAAATTACAATCATGAGTGCTTAATTCGATCCTTTGGTGTGTGGAAGACGGGCAAGGCCGTCCTTCCAAAGGTTGAGCGCGACTATGACGTACTGGGACGATACTCACTGACGGGACAATGACGAGACCTGACGACCTACTGACCTCCTCTACGGGACAGGACAATTGGTGCTGGAAGCAGGCTAAGGGGCTATCTCCCATTGAATAGGCCAAGGGGGATAGCAACGGTTGGGAGGGCTGGCCACACCGACGCCACTATCATCTGGCGTGTCTCGGAATGAGACGAACTCTTATGGGGGAGCGACAATAGAAGGGGAGGAAGAAGGTAGGGGTAGTGTAGGATAGTTTTAAGTAGGATAGACTTAAGCTAGGGTTTTAGCTCAAGGCGTTAGCTTAGCTTAGGGTTAAGATAGGATAGTGAGATTAGCGTAAGCTTCCCCCTCCAATTGTCCCTCCTCTGTAGGGGCAAAGGCCGTTGAGTTGGAGGATTTTCTTTTTCAATCTTTTCTTTCCTGTCTTTAATGATGTCCGTCCGAAGTCCGAGTAGGATATAAGGGACCTTCTTTCTTCTTTTATTAGCTAGTATAGGCACGAGCTAAAAGTGTTTGAACAGGTGGTGTATGCTGGAGGGGGACAAGAACTACCCTGTCCGTCGAGTCTAGCCGTGCAACCGCGAGCGTGCCGCCATTTCCCTCTCATACACCGAGATGCCTCCGTGGCCCTGTCCTGGACCATAAAATCCCAGTCCTGCTCTACGGCGCAGAGGCATGGACTTTAGCAAAAGGGGATAAGGGTGCTCTTGGCTGTTTCGAGAGAAAAATTTTTTGGGTGATTTTCGGTCCCGTCTGCATAGACGGTAAGTGGAGGAGGAGATACAACGACGAACTGTACGGGCTGTACAGCGACATCGACTTAGCCAGAAGAGTGAAGGTCCAACGACTGAGATGGCTGGGTCATGTAGAGCGGATGGACACCAATGCCCCGGTCCGAAAAATCTTCGTATTCGCCCCCGAGGGACAGCGCAGTAGAGGAAGACCGCGACTCAGGTGGCGCTCGCAAGTTGAAGGGGACCTCAACCAACTTAGCGCGCGAAACTGGAGGCAGCTAGCTAAAGATCGAGCTAGCTGGAGACGCTGTTGGTTGAGACCCAGGTCCACCCCTGACTGTAGCGCCACCTTAAGTAAGTAAGTAGTCAGTGCTTCCCAAATGTAGGATAGCAAATCCCATCTAATTGTTAGAACTAGAACTAATTTTTTGAGCAAGAAAATTGCTCTTTAGTATTTATTAATTTTAGTATTTATTAATTCATCAAAAATCTTTACAATAGATTGCATCAATCTTTGATGGTAAAGTTATAAATGTACATATGTATTATTTTATAGGACAAAAGTTTCAACAAAATAAATCAAGATAGAGGAAAAGAAAACAGGAATGAAGAAAAGAAAATAAAATAAAATATATAATTGAAAAAATTAGAAAAGAAAAATAATTAGATCATACTTAAACGTACTTTAGTCGTTGACCATATGTTTGAACAATAAATTGCTGAAATTCTTTGTGCCGCATAATCTCAAGCTGAGGGGCAACAAGTTCCACGAGCAAGCAGCAAGAACAAAAAATGTACGTTCTGTGGTTAAACAGGTGAACCGGGGTAGAATTAAAATATTGGAACGCGTTGAAATAGAGAACACGAGCTTATCAGACAAATGCGTAGGTTGTTTACCAGTAATAATTTTGTGTAGATATGTATTAAGGTACGATTTTATTCAAAGTAAGAACAAGAGATTATATTTTAAATTTTCGATTTTATTTAGCAACGTGTGTGCCCTTTAAATTGACAGAGTAAGAATGTCACAAAATGAAGGGTTTACCCTAAAATCGCAAACGTCATTTTAGTTCGAGTGACGTATTCCCACTTCGCTTTCGTTAGGATCAGCGCACATCCTCGCGCTGTGCAACAGATCGGCCTTCCTGAATATTAGAATCGTTTTCGATTTCGGTATCGTAAGTAACATCGTCCTGAGTATCATCTTCTAAATTCTAATACCAAGGTTTCATGTTATCCGAAGAGTACACTGATTAAACTTCCTCTGTGTTCTCTGAGCGCCTGGAACGTCCTTTACCACATACCTATTGTAGTCCAACACTACCGTCACCATGTAAGGTCCCTTATACTTTGGATCCAGTTTACGCGATTCTCCTGTAAAAATCGCGGGTCGTTCGATAAGCACCAAATCCCCTTCCTTGTAAGCGCGCGGAGCCTTATGGTGTTCATCGTATCGTTGCTTTTGATTGACTTGTGATTTTGTGATGGCATCGAATGCTGCTTGACGTATCGAATCAAGATCGATATGATTGGCGTCTTGGTTGTTCTCATGGAGCGCGAGTAGAACCTTATTTCCAAGCGGGTCAAGGGGTTGGAATCCAAATAATAAGCTATGGGGCGTTTGTTTCGTTGTCTCGTTCATACACGAATTCATTCCCCATTGTATGGCCCTGAGATTAGAAGTCCCACTCAGATGTGTTACTGGCCATCGTAGCCAATGCATGAAGTAAAGTCCTATTGCAACGTTCGATTTGACCGTTGGCTCTGGGAGTTTGTGCCGCCGTCATGATGTGCTTTATATCGTTGCTTTGACAGTGCCTCTCAAATTCCTTTGAACAAAAAGCCGTTCCCCGATCGGTGATAATTCGTACGGGAGTTCCGAAATTTTACGAATTCTCTTCCAGTATGCGGACAACCTGTCGTCAAGCAGTTAAGTTCTTGACAGGTCTTAAAATGACATATTTTGTAAATCCATCTATGATTCCCACGATATGCGAATTTCCTTTATGGCTTGTGGGGAAAGGTCCTAGATGGTCAACATGGAGCGTGTGAAAGGGGATCGGCGTTTTCTCTATACAAAATAGAGTTGAGTCATTCCGGATCTGTATAGTTCCCGGAACTATGTCCTCTGTCGGAAACATGTCCGATCTTTCCGTAAACTGAACCTAAACATGTCCGTAGTTCCATATAGTTCCGACTTCACAGAGGGATGAACGAACGAAAGAACTATGTACACACATAACACACATGCGAAATTTGCTTGCTGATCGACAAGAACCGTGTGTGTGAAGCTTATCGCTGGTATGTGCGTGCCAGAAATTGAATTGTATGCGTTCTAAAAGGAAATCTTCATCATGTCCATACGTATATTTCATTTGGAGTGGAACTGCGAACGAAGGGAACTATGCAACTAAAAGAGGGAGAGAACTGTTAACATGTCCGAGAACGAATACATCGTTATAGTTCCTGGACCTGGATATGTTCTCTAGCTCTTTTAGTTCCATAGTTCTTTTCGTTCGTAGTTCCACTCCGTTTGAATTGAAATCAATGTGCTACGTTTGGAGAATGGAATATTTTTGTGTTTTTTTTTTTTTTTGGCAATTTGAAGTGAAGTGAAATTCAAAAATATCTACGTTGGATTAATGGTAGTTATATTTGTGAATTATTTATTTAAAAATTTACTCTCGTGCATAATTTTTTTCTCACATGCTTTGAAAAAAAAAATTATTTTTGAAATGCCAATGCGCCATCTGTAGGTATAAATGTCTTTATTAAAATGTTATTTTTCTTTTAAAGTTATTCAAAGACTGTTATTGTTGCCTACCTCCCTACCAATCTACCTATTTACAAAGTTCCAAACATGTTCAAGGAACTATCAATACATCATTTCCATCAACGCAAAAATGTCCATAGAACTAAATAGTTCCGCGGACATGTTTCCCGGAACTAGTTCCGAGCAAAAAAAGAATCGTTCCATGTCTGTTCCATCATTGGAACTGTTTCGCGCAACTCTAATACAAAACAGTTCTCCCTCCTGTTTGCCTGTCGGTCGCTTAAAATATGCACACTCGATACAAGATCCGAGGTAGCTTTTTACCTTGTTTCTCATCCGAGGGAACCAATAATCGCACTGCAAGAGATATAGAGTTCTTTCAAATGCATAATGACCTTCCTCGTCATGACAGGACCTGATAATCGTCCAGACTGCTGATCCAGGAACTACCCATTTCAATGTACCGTTCACCTGTCTATATAAACGACCGTTTTCAATTTGAAAGTGCTTCTGAAGGTCCTTATCTACACCAGATCTTCTTTTTCGTGTCAACTGATTCACAATTTCACGCAGCTTAGGATCCTGAATTTGCATAGTCATCAGCCAATCTTTAGTTCCAATTTCTACTGCGAACACGTCCAGAAAAACCACATCACTTTCTTCTGGTTCGTCGTGGGGGGATCGGCTGAGGGCGTTCACATGTTGAATAGCTCTTCCCCTCCGGAATTCGATGTCGAAGTCATACTCCATTAACCGCAACCACCACCGTGCGATCCCTGGTATAATGTTTTTCCTATAAATTGTTGCTCTTAGCGAATCACAGTCTGTTACGGCTTTAAATCGCTTGCCGAGAAGGTAGCTTCGAAACCTAGTTATCGATTCCACAACGGCTAGGGTTTCCAACTCGTGACTGTGATAATGCTTCTCGCATTAATTCGTTTGCCGGCTATAGTATCCTACCGGTCGAAGTTGAAAGTCTTTGTCCTAGTGCACTTGCATCAGTGTGTACTTCATGCTCCTGCTGATGATCGTACAGTGTAAGCAAAGGATTGGTTGTCAATATGGTTTTTAGTTGCTCGAACGATTCCTGGTGGGCTTTTGTCCATTTGAACTATGCATCCTTCCATGTCAGCATCGTGAGTGGTTGAGCGATTAATGCATGGCCTGGAACAAACCGCCTAAAATAGCTGGTGAGACCCAAAAATTGTCGCAGTTAATGTAGATTTACCGGTTGAGGAAAATTTTAAATTGCTTCTATCTTTCTCTCACTGGGTTTGATTCCTTCTGCAGCTACATCATATCCAAGAAAATCGATTCTTTTCTTAAAAAAGAACGACTTCTTTAATATAAGCGTAAGACCTTCGAGCTCTAAAACTGACAAAAATTCACGCAGACTTTCCATACCCTCTAGGAAAAAACCGGCACGGAATGAAGATGTCGTCCATATAAAATAGGAATTTACCTGTTTTCATCTTGCGCTCAATGTTATTCATCATGCGCTGGAAGTATGAAGGCGCGTTTGACAATCCGAAAGGCATCCTCTTGAATTCGTATTCGCCGTCGGGAGTGACAAAAGCTGTATACTTTCGTGAGGGCTTATCAACAGGAATTTGATAGTATCCGGAAGCTAAATCTAACCCAATGAAAAGGTCGCTTCCTTGCAGTTCTAACAGCAGATCCTCGATTATGGGCAACGCGTTGGCGATCTTTGACAGTCTTGGCATTTAAACCGCGATAATCAATCACCATCCGGTCCATTTTGAACTGAAAAAATAAGAAGTTCGAAACAAAACCTAAAAAAAAATAGTAACATAAATAGCTATGCCTGTAAAATGAAAAATTCGACCTACCGCAGCCAGCTGTTACCCAGAACTGAAAGCTCAGCTGTCAATTTGAAAATAGCAAAAAGAAGGGAGCGATTGTATAGCGGGAATGTATGAAATGGAGAACTTTTTGTTTCGTTGAGGTGCTGTATCACCCCTGTTGCTATCCTAAGGTTAAATACAGAAGACCTCAAATTTTTTTTTTCAAAGTCAACCCGGAACTTTCATCTGCGTATGACGTTCTTCCACGACATTCGAAAAGTGAGTAAACTGTGAAAATTACCAAACGCGATAGATCACCTAACTCCGAGGACTACGGACCGTCCTCGGACAAAAAGTTTGGACGCAATATGTCTGGTGCTAAATCTAACAAAAAGGACTCTAGATTCAATTACTGGAGTCCATTGCAGTGCCAGCCGGATGATGATAATATGGATAGCGAATGCATGGTCGAGATTATTTCGCCATTGCCGCAAAAAGTGTATGTGCCACCGATAAAACTATTACAAAAATCTAGTGATTATGTGCACCAATTAATGCAGTCATTAAAAATAAGTGATTATTTTATCAAAAATATTTCTATTGGTATAAAGATAGTCTGCGAATCAATCGATTCGTACAAGTATGTGCTCGAAAAACTAAAAGATAACAATTGCCAATATTTTTCACATGACCATCAAAGTGTCAAAGCATTTAAAATTGTTCCCTATGGTATGAATGACGTCGATATTGGTGTACTCAAAACAGAACTCATAAGACTCGGCCTCAAGTGCATGGATATTAAAAAAATTACCAAAAAATACGAACTGAGCAAAGCGAATTATACCTATTACATTTACTTAATATCTCTAGAAAATGGTTCAATTCCACTCAGAGACCTGCGTAAAAACTATCGTTCTATCTTCCACACGCACATAAGTTTTCAGCAAAAACTTAAAGGTAAGGTGATTCAATGTCATAACTACCAGATGTTTGGCCATGGCGAGCGCAACTGCCGCGTTAAAACATATTGTGCGAATTGTTGATTGAGTGTAACAATGCAGCCGCATTCAAATGTGCAAATTACAGCGAGAGCCACAAATCTACTGACGTCATGTGTATCAGCTGATCCAAGTACCTAGAGATGAAAGCGAACGCAAAACGAAAGAAGAATCCAATTTCGCGCTCAGCTTTTCCTAACCCAGCTTCAGCTCTTACAGCTGACAAACAAGTCTCTTTTGCCTCTATGACGGATTTCCCCTCTCTCCCACAACGTCGGCAAGCCTCTACAGCCATGTAGAACAATGCTGCACATGTAAACACAACCCTACAGACGTCAAATGTCTGGGTGAACCACAATCAACCATGTTCGAACGCAGTCAGCATTAACTCCAACGAGATGAACTCAGCGAGCGACTCCACACTTTTTTCTCTTGAAGAGCTTAATACCTTTGCTATGGAAATGATTACCAAATTATCCGTCTGTAAAACAAAAATTGAACAATTTGAAGTTATCACACATTTAGCTAATAAGTTTTTATCTTCTAATTGTAAATAATATGGTAGATAGTCACATAAAAATAATAACATGGAATGTTAAAGTATACGCAGCAAAAACATTGAATTTTTTAATTTTCTTAAGCAACAATAACACTGATATTGCACTGGTCACAGAAACCTGGCTTAAAGATAATGAGCATTTGTCCACCCCTTAATTTAAGTGCTACCGATCAGATAGGATCGATAGAAGAGGTGGAGGTGTTGCAATTCTCGTGCGAAGAACAATTCAACCTTCACCCTTGCCTTTTATAAAAACACGTCTAGTAGAAAACATGGGCATTGAGGTCCAATTAACAAATTCTCAAAGAATTTAAATCTATTGTCATTTCGCTGGTGCTCGTAAAACAGTTGAACATAAGAGTACGTTAAAGAATGATTTAAGGAAGCTTTTTTGTGTCAATGGTGATTTTCTGATAGGAGGTGATCTCAATTGTAGACACAGGGAATGGGGCTGTACAAGAGCAAATGTTTGGGAGAATTTACTCTCATTCCTTTCTGAGTCGCTCCCAATTTCGATCTTGTATCCTCCAAGTCCGACTTTTGTCCCAGCTAGCTCTCTAGGTCGTCCTTCTGTACTCGATATTTTTGTTACGAATTGTCCTAGTCATGTAACGCAACCAGTTTCTCTGAATGCGCTAAGCTCAGACCACAATCCAGTCTCATGCAATTTTCATCGTTCGGCTAAGGAAAATGTGCAATACATTCTAGACTTAAAAAACGCAAACTGAACACGTTATCGCATCACAATTAAAACGAGTCTTCGCGAGAGTTCCAGTAACATTGAGAATACATCCAGTAGAGAAGGTGTAGATGCTGTTGTCGATGACTTTAACGAACTCATCCTTAAAGCTGTACATGACTCTGTACCCAGAGTTATGAAAAAGAAGTTCTCTAGAAGACTTCCCCCTCTTATACTAGAATTGATTAAATTAAGAAATATTGAAAGGAGAAATTGGCAAAGATATCGAAACAACGCATCGTATTTAACGCAGTTGATTTCGAAACATTTAGTACAACTACGTAATAAGGAATGGAATACAAAGCTAGATTCTTTAGATAAAAATGCAAAACCATTCTGGAATATAGTAAGAATAGTCAAAAATAAAAACAAACAACTACCTTGCTTACGGAATGGACCTAACTTCTGTTATACTGATGAGGAAAAAGCCAATGAACTTGCCAATGGTTTCGTAAGTAATCACTGTGTGTCAGCAAGCTTATGCGACCCAATCACAAACGCCCTGGTTAGCAACACTATTCAAGCTTTTAACCTGCAGAGCACAATAACTCCATCGAATTCATTTCTCACCTAAGATGACCTTAGATTTCACATCGATAACCTGAGAGTCAAAAAATCAGGTGGATTTGATCAAATAAAAAATCTGTATCTGAAGCAATTACCCAAGCTGGAGTGAAGCTTTTGACAGCCATCATGAACGCATGTCTGAAAATTCAGTACTTTCCTAGGGCTTGGAAAATAGCTAAGGTGGTACCTATACTTAAAGCTGGTAAGCCCCTTGATAACCCCAGTAGCTACGGACCTATAAGCTTGTTGAGCAGTGTAAGTAAGCTATATGAGCGAATCCTTAAAGAAAAAATAACAAAAATAATCTCTGATCGCAGCATATATCCCGACGTACAATTCGGTTTCAGGCCACAGCACTTCCCACCAAGTACTTCGTATCTGCAATATTGTCAAAAAGAATCACCAGCAAGGCAAATCGACAGGGATGATCCTTTTAGACATCGAAAAAGCTTTCGATTCCGTTTGGCATGATGGTCTGCTATATAAAATGATAAGCTACAACTTTCCTTCATTTTTATGTAAGTTAGTGCAAAGTTTTTTGTCAGGTCGTTCCTTTAAAGTCCTTGTCAATAGTACAGTTTCTAACTTAATTTGTTTCCAGTCATGTGTACCGCAAGGCTCTGTCCTTGGTCCCATTATGTACAACTTGTTTACGTCCGATTTTCCAAGTCTGCCCAACTGTGAATCAGCCATATTTCCAGACGACACTGCAATAATTGCATCCCACGAATTTGCTCTCAACGTTGAGACAAATCTTCGAAATGCGATGGAAGTGTTAGAAAACTACTATAATAAATGGAAAATTAAGCTGAACGGTGACAAAATGCATGCTATCTTTTTTACTAGGAAAAGAAAACCTTGCTATCTTCCGAACAGCCATTTGCAAATTTATGGATCTGAAATAAACTGGAGCAATTCTGTTAAGTACCTAGGTATACATCCAGACACTAAGTAAATTTTTAACGAACACATATCTAGAACCTTACAAAAAGTAAATATAGCCATAAGGATGTTATTCCCCTTCATAAACAGAAAATCTGCCTTATCGAATCAAAATAAAATTATCATACACAAAGTCATTTTTCAAGCAATACTCCTGTATGGATGCCCGGTGTGGGGAAACTGTGCAGAGCTACAAGTATCGCAAAATAAACTCCTTAAAATGATGCTTGACCTTTCTTGGCACCATTCAACTTTGAATCTTCATAAAAGGGCGAATGTTGAACTTATATCAGCGAGAATTAAAAAACTTATGAACAAATTAAAAAACAAATATGTTTTTGCTGACAATCGCTTAGTAAACGACCTATTTACCTAAACTTGTTATACTTCTGTTATGAAATCTATGTTTTTTATGTTAATATGTTATTTAATTAGTTAGCTACGTATCTATTTGCTTACCTGTTTATTAATGTATTCAGTTATATACCCATAATCTGTGCTTTTCTCTTTTGTTTGTTCATGTACACGTATACTTATTTATTACTTCCCACCTCCATAGGGGATGTATTGCAATCGGTAAAAAAAAAGGTCGAGATTTTAACACAGCTTCACATTACATTACCCTAGAAGTCATTTCCACCCATTTTCAAAGTGATGTCTGTGTGTGCGTGTGTGCGTATGTGTGTGACAATTTTCTTCTCCTTCGATTTCTGGAGAACGGAACAACGTACGATCTTGCGGTTTTTTTTTTGTTTTATTTGTGGAACTTAGCGCTGATTAGGTTTTGAGCAAAATCGGTCCAGCGGATGCTGCGATAATTGAAGAAATGATTAAAAAAAAAGGTGTACTGGACAACCTTACCACTTTGCTGTGTTATTGGCAGCAATGTTCGCTGTGATATAAAGCAATAAGAGGTGGGAAGTACAGGACTGGCTCACCAGTCGAATTTTTTTTTTTTTACTTTACTTACTTATTTATTTTCCTTTTATTTATTAATTTATTTATATAATTTTATTTATTTATTAATTTTTGTTTGTTGTTATCTTACTACTCATTTGTCTATTTTTTATTTATTAGTCCTTTATTTATTTACTTTAATTATTTAATATGCACGTATAGTTTATTCTTGTATTTATTTATTTATTTATTTTTCATTTCTTTCTCTTTTATACTTAGAGTTACTTATTAACTTGATGTACTAGTTGTTGACCTACGTCATATTAATCGTTATTATTATTAAATTTTTTTTTCTTCTTTTATTGAAGGTTTTTGTCGTATTTTCCTTCAAATCTAAATCAAGTTTCCTAATGTAATCAATAGTAAAATACAAATAAAATAATGTTACAGTAGAAAGATATACTTATATAATATCATATTTCTGTAATGTGAAATGTGTGATAACTAGGGCAACCGGCAATATGCAAAAGCATGTTTTTTTTGGGACTTCGTATTTGAAATTGGATCACACAGAAATACGTTTTATACAAAACTTAGCATTTTGAGCCCTATTCGTTAGGGCATATTTGTGCATATTTTGGGTATAAATGCAATTTTTTTGCATATTTCACTTTTAAGAGCATATTTCGGCATATTTTTGCATTTTTATGGTATATTTTAGAATATTTCTGAATTTTTTCAATATTTTTGCTTATTTGTCCTTTTTTCATCAACTGTTTTTGTGAAGAAAAAAAAAATTAATATTTGCGGAACTGCACAGAACAGCTGCGCACCAACAGGTACAATTTGTTCACTATGTGGCTGCCTATATACACAGGCTGCGCGAGTAAACCCTTTTACCATCTGCATATGACAAGTCATGTGCGAATACTACGCCGCTGTGAAAGTACTTTTCTATTTTTGTGTCATTATCTTTTTGTTTTGCATTCATTCATAAAAGGCTAAATGTGCGCTATACACTCCGGTCATTAGGGATGGCCCCAATTCGAATGTTTATGTATAGGACGCGACTAGCTTCATCGACTGCAAAATAGGGAGAAAAATAAAGATTAAAATGTCAAATGCTTTTGAAAAAAACTGTGGTTTTAAGATTTAAAAGAAATTTCCAGTTGTCGTAACAATAGTTACGAAGCAACCACAAGCCTCGGATACGGACGGATCTACTGTTGACAAGCCCTGCAAACGAAATAAGGACAACGAACTTCGGATCTGTACGTGGAATGTTAGTTCCCTTAATAGGCCACGTGCAGCCGAACAACTAGCGGAGGCCCTAGACTGCTGCAAATCAGACGTTACCGCCATTCAAGAAATGCGATGGAATGGGCCGGACAAAAAGAGGATGAAAAACTGCGACATCTACTACGGCGATTGCTATCGACGGCAAAAGCAGCGCTTATTTGGATGCGGATTTGTTATTAGAGGCAGACTTAGGCAAGAAGTCTTGAGTTTTCGGAATGTTAACGAACGCCTCGTAACAATCCGTATCAAGGCTAAATTTGCCAACATTAGCCTCATATACGCCCCCACAGAGGAGAAAGATGACGACACCAAAGATAGCTTCTACGAGCTCTTGGACAAGACTTACGAGCAGTTCCCTAGTTATGACATTAAAATTGTCCTTGGCGATTTTAATGCCAAGCTAGGAAGGTAGGGCATCTACGGTAGTATTGTCGGAAAGGAGGTGGACGACACCACCTCCGATAACAGATTCAGGCCAATCGACTTTGCGGCGGAGCGTGACGTTGTCGTTGCTAGCACGCGATTCCCGCATCTCGATATTCATTAGGGGACTTGGAGATCTCCTGATCAATCAACCGTCAACCAGATTGACCACATTGCGATCGACGCAAGGCACTCTTCCAGTATTATGGATGTCCGAACGTTCCGAGGGGCCAACATCGACTCGGATCATAACCTTGTTGTAGCCAAGGTACGGGTGCGGATATCCCGAGCACCGCAAAGACAAGCTAATACTGCGAGGAAGTTTGACGTCGGACGGCTACAATCGCAAGAGATCGCCAAATCCTTTTCCGATCGAGTCTCCCTCAATCTCTTTAGAGGTCCTATGCTGAGAGCATCAAGTATTGAAGACCAGTGGCAACACTGCCAAAAAGGCATCAGAGATGCCGCCTCTGATGTGCTGGGTTTCACTCGGCCACCAAAACGAAACCCCTGGTTTGACGACGAGTGCAGGCAAGCACATGCAGCCAAGCAAGATGCATACAAAGCGGCGCTGAATAGAAGGACCAGAGCTGCTCACGAGCTCTATGAGCAGAAGAGCAGAGACGAGCACCGGCTTCTCAGAAGAAAAAAGAAGGAGCATGAGAAGCGCGCGGTCGAGGAAATTGAGAGATGCTACTCCAGGAATGAGATTCGGAAGTTTTACCAAAAGGTAAAAAATACATGCCAACGACACAAACCCCGAACCGAAGCCTGTAGAGACGAGCAAGGGAACATAGTAGTAGAATCGCAGTCGATGCTGAGGATTTGGAAGGAGTATTTCTGTAGACTGTATAACGGCGACGACGAACCAAATACCGCTGTCAGGCAGAATGAACCTTTCAATTTGGACGATGGAGACCAGCAATCCGTGAAGATAGCCATATCTAAGCTGAAATCCAACAAAGCTGCTGGAGCAGATGGCCTGACTGCCGAGCTCTTCAAAGCGGCAGGCGATGACTTGGCAAGGAGCATACACCAACTCATCTGTAAAATATGGTCGGAAGAAAATATGCCCGATGAATGGAACCTCAGCATTATTTGTCCGATCCTCAAGAAAGGAGACCCTCTAAACTCCGCCAACTACAGAGGTATTAGTCTAATTAACATCGCCTACAAGATCTTATCTGCCGTATTGTGTGAACGTCTGAAGCCGTTCGTCAGCAACCTGATTGGTCCATATCAGTGTGGCTTTAGGCCAGGAAAGTCCACCATCGACCAAATATTCACACTACGGCAGATCTTGGAAAAAACCCATGAGCTCCAAATCGATACACACCATCTATTCATCGATTTTAAGGTCGCGTATGACAGCATTTATAGAGACGAGCTATACAGAGCTATGTCTAGTTTTGGTATCCCTGCAAAACTCGTCCGTTTGTGCAGGATGACGATGGAGAATGCACGCTGCTCCATCAAGGTCGGTAAGGAACTCACCGAGACCTTTGATGTCAAAAAGGATTTAGACAAGGCGATGCGCTGTCATGCGACTTTTTTAATATCATTCTTGAAAGAATTGTGCAAAACTCGCGCGCCAACACAAGAGGCACAATCTTTCAAAAGTCTGTCCAATTACTCGCATACGCCGATTGACATAATCGGAAGAAAGCAGCGTGATGTCAGAGGCGCTTTCGCGAGTATTGAGACGGAGGCGGCAAAGATGGGTTTAACGGTAAATGAGGGCACTCAACACCGCCGTCTCGGACAGAACGTCTCCCTCGACAGATATAACTTTGAGGTATGTAGTTAAGGACTTTGTCTACCTAGGATCCGCTATCAATTCA